>CAUYRH010172019.1:0-10722 GCA_963574655.1 Perodicticus potto | reverse complement strand
CCCTAAAGTACAGTGGGGAAATGATAAATTTCAAAAAGTGGTGCTGGGTCAATGAAATATGCTTATAAAGAAATGAATCCTTGGCCGGGCGTTGTGGCAGGTGCCTGTAGTCCCAGCTACTTGGGAGGCAGAGGCAAGAGATTCGCCTGAGCCCTGAAATTGGAGGTTGCTGTGAGCTGTGATGCCACAGCACTATATCCAGGGTGACAGTTTGAGGCTCTGTCTCAAAAAAAAAAAAAAAAGAAAGAAAGAAAAGACAATGTCTTTACAAAAGCTTTAAAGATGGATAATCTCATGTAAATTATCCTCCAAACTGTGAATTTCCTAAAAGCCAAGGGACTGAATCATCACCAACTCTAGAAATTTCTCAATAGTATGGATACTGACTATGATCACATCATTTACATTTCAGAAGTATGAAGGCTAAATAGAGGGCAAATGTTGAAAGATTTTATGATTTGAGACATGTTATTGTTTGTGGTATCAAAAACCAAATTTATGCCAGAAAGTGTTGATGAAGACTGACTTACAGATTTAGCATTTATAGTAGAGTTAACCACTCATTTAAATGAGTTAAACATGCATCTTCAAGGTGAAAACCAACTTGTCAATATAATATTTTAAACCATGATAGCATTCCAAATGAAAGTGAAATTATGGCAAGCTCACATTAAGGGAAACAATTTTATGCATTTTGACACATTTGCTAAATAGAGTCCTGTGAACAGCAAAGAATATGCATCCTTGCTTTGTATTTGATATAAGAATTTGAAAACAAATTTCAACGTTTCCAGGAAAATAATCAATAGTTTGATTAATTTGGGACTACATTTTCAGTTGACATAAATATCTTACCTGCCTAACAATTTTTAAATGGAATGCATAATGCTTCAATCTGGCATTTACCTTAAAGAAAAATTTGATTTTGTCTCTTACTGGAATTTCACAGGCCCTGTCTTCCTGGTGACAAATATCCCTCACTTCACAATCATGTCTTACTCACGTCATTGCTTTTTGGCAGCGTCTACATTTGTAAGCACTATTTTCAAGCATGAAGCACATTAAGAGTTACATTAGAACCCAAATATCTGATGAGCACCTGAGAACTCTTTGAGAATTGTAGTTACTTCTATAAATCCAGATACTGATGCATTAGTTTCTCAAACACAATGAAAATATCTGTCAAATTTTATGTTACCTACCTTTCTTTTAGTTTTACGTATAATAAAAAAAATCAAAACAACAAAGAGGCTTTATTACTTAGGCATGTATATTTTCTATATTAGTGTTTATGAACTTGGGGCATGCTCAATGATATTAAAAGACTCTCCAAATGGGCCATCACATAATTTGGATTATTATGTGAGGACTGTTTTCTTCTATGTAGTGGTGGATATCACACAAATTACCCATTTTGTTGTGGTTGTTTATCTGCTTTTGTTTTGATTTTGTATTTAACATGTGGTGCAAGACAGCGCTTCTTCTTCCAGTGTGGCCCAGAGAAGCCAAAAGTTTGAACACCCCAAACACTATCCACACCACCTTGTAAATGGTTCCAAATGTTGGGTGTTTTTTTTTTTTTTTTTGTTCGTTTGTTGTTTGTTGTTTGTTTGACACTCTGTTTCCCTAGGTAGAGTGTCATGGCATTATGGCTGATAGCAACCTCAAACTCTCAGGATCAAGCGATCCTCTTGCTTCATTCTCTCAAGTAGCTGGGACTACAGACTCTCACCACAAGGCTAGGATAGATTTTCTTTCCTTCTTCTTCTTTTTTTTTTTTTTTTGTAGTTTTTGGCCAGGGCTGGGTTTGAATATGCCACCTCCGGTATATGGGGCTGGTGCCCTACTCCTTTGAGCCACAGGTGCCACCCTCTTTTCTGTTTTTCATAGAGATAGGGTGAGACTCACTCTCGCTCAGACTGGTCTCAAATTCCTGAGCTCAAGCAATTCCCCCCTTCTTCCCTGAACTGGCCTCCCGGAGTGCTACGATTACACACATGAGCCACAGAGCCTGGCTACTTTCAAATGTTATGGGGTTGTCAGGAAAACGCTTTTATTAGAGACCTGATGGAGAATGTTGTTCCAATTATCAACCCACTCAGATTGCGTCCCCATCATTCCAAAAATCTCCCTGCTTTGCTTTTCTGCCTTTAAATTACTGACACCTAATATAATGAATAAGTCTTATTCATTGTGGATCTTCTATTATGAGCTTTCAATCCACGTGATGGCTGGAATTTGTGTTGTTTTATTCACTGTTGTAGTACCACTATGGAGAAGGTATATAAAGCAATGATGAATGACAATAATTTATTTATCATAAGAGTTCTGCACAGACTGAATGAGTTAACATTAGACCAGTGTTTTCCATACACTAATTACTCAGTCTGCACTGAATATTATTCTGTTAGTCATTGATTTCACCTATGTGGAAAGGCTTTGAGGTTTCTTAGTCCTGAGGAGACCTGAGCCCACTGGCAATGGTGAGAGAGACATTTATGAAGCTCAGCTTCCCCTATCCAGGGGAAGCCTTATTTCAGTGGGTTGTTAATTTATACAAACCCCTGAAATAAGGCAAATTCTGACAATCTCCAGAAAATTTGATTGTAATTCTTGCCTTTGCTATGGTCAAGTGCTTCTATTCCTCAGACACCTCCTATCTCATTTTCTGGACTTTCTCATTTTTTATATGCATGTTATATATCAATGATTGCTACAGTGGCCTAAGAAATTCTCCCTTACTCTCAGGGTAAATTTCTCTCTTCCTTTCTTCCCACTCTCTCACTTCTATTTGTATTTATTGACTTTTTAGGTAGTTACTGAGAATGTGATACCTTCTCATATTTGAAAATGGGCTAAGGAGGAAAAAAAAACAAGTTTCTTTTCCTTCTGGCTCAGTCTTGCCTACCAATCTAGTCTATTTATGCTTTTTATCCTGCATAACAAAACACAAACTTGACAGCAAAGAATAGCAGCCTTCATTTTCCTTTGCTGTTTTTTTTTTTTTTTCTACTGTGTATTTATTTATTTATTTCGTAGAAATATTTGGAAACATTCGAATGTTATCTGTTTTGGGAGATGGTCCTCTGGCATAATATTATTATCTTTTATCATCACCTTTTTCACAAAACCTTACCACCTCTTTTTTACAATAGCAATGATACTTTGTTAAATGAATAAACTACTTTTTCTGCAACAAAGGATCTTTTCTTTTCATTTTCCCTTCTCTGATTCACCCAATCTGGCCAAGGGACAAAGATGTCTCTCACCTCTATGTTTCGATCCCTTACTCGTAAGTCTTCAGTAACTTTCTATTCCTATGGGATAACCTCCTATATCTTTGGTATTTCTTACCATGTATCTATACACACCCTAATCCGTACTAACATTTCCAACTTTTTCTCCTCAGTTTGTATAAAAGCACTTCTTCAATCACAGCTATCTTTCAGCTATAAACCTATAGATCTGGTGCTATCTTTTTGAGTGACTTTAGAGATCTTTTCCCCACCTAGATACCACATAATCCTTATCTAGCTAAACTCCCAGCTGAAATGCTATTTCCCTCTTTATGAACAATATATCTTTATATCATTCCTCTTTTCTATGAATTTGATTTGTGCTAACATCCTATAGCAGCTGAATGACATTTTTCCATGATAACTGCTTTTTATCTGAGTTTTTTTGTTCGACACTTAGCTAATAGAAACTATTCTAAAATGACATTTTACAAAACTTAGCACATATTTTTCCCCAAAAAGGTTGGTTTCAAAATTAATTACTGATAGAAATTTTAATCAGCCCCTGTATTTATAAAACAAGATGTCAAAAAAAGACTCAATCTTAAAATGATGGTCTAGTGCTAATGAAAATGTGGCAAAACAAATTTTAAGTGTATTTTGTAATCCCTTTTTATTTAACTTTATCTTTTTATTTGTCCAACATAATTTAATTTGGTATTCCTGTTCTATATCCATTAGTCAAAATAACTACTTTGAGAGAGAAACTATAAGACCAAAATTATAGGAAAAATGTAAAACTTTAAATAAAATCTAATGTTTAGAAAATTTTTAGGGCTGTGTTTTCATCCCAGATGTCCCCACGGCCTTTCTGTTGGGTCTCCACAAAGAAAATAAATTTAGTGACTGTTATATCTATGCCATATATATCTAAATAAACATAAATATGACATATGTAAATACACACCTATTGCAGCACACAAGGTTAGACAATGAAGTTCTCAAACTTATCCTTGCTACATACTTCATTGCTAAATATCACTACAGTCACATTCAAAATACTCTCCCTGGGAAGATATGCACTCAGGACAGTGCCTGGCTCACTTTTCAAAGCACTTTTTCTAGGACGAGTTTATGAACTTAATTGTCAGAACTCATACGATGACAGTGTTGATGACCATTCCAGAAAAAGAGTTCCTACATTGTTTTGAAGGGTGGACTAGGCACTGGTGTTGTTAAGGAGAGTACTTTAAAGGTAACCATAGAGATATTCAGCAATGAGCTGTGGAGCACTTTTTCTAGGTTGAGTTTGTGAACTTAACTGCCTGACCTTGTTTGTGTGTGTGTGTATGCAAACTAATATACATATATATATGCTTTCTTCAATAAACTATTTGGGCAAATAGTTACCCTTAATATAACAGACATACTTTGGGTTGGCTTCCCAGTGTAAAGCAACCTTCTGTATCGTGAGCTGTCTTCCCACCAAGGATAGCATATGGAAGTGGTTTCCAACCCAAATATCTTTGCATCTGTGTGTGTGAGGCGTGGGCTCTTCACATTCATGACTTGGGTTTGAATTTATAATATTTAGATTTTCTTCATAAGAAATTTTGAATTATCTTTCAAAAGCAATTAGATTGCATAGCTGCTGTAGCTAAAGATTGCTAAACTCAGAAAGTTCGGGGGATTATTTTCTTCCACGTATATGTAGACCCAGTAAAAGCAGAAGAGGCGCTGCGGAGACCCAACGCCAAGGTGTGTGCAGGGAGAGGAGGCAGCAGCGTCTGGCTGAAGGGTGCCAGCATCTGGACACCCTGAACTAGCCCCGTATACTGGCAGGAAAATCCACCTGCTTACCCAAGTTCAAGTGACTTTCTGTTTTCTGTAATCAAACGTGTTTTCAGCCCAACGCAAATTATTCTGATGCACTACTAAGGGAAATTATGTAAAATATCAGGGATATAGCCCTACCATTTCAAACAGCTAGCAGGAAACTTACAAGCAAGAAATTGAAAGTGTAAACCTTACCTTAAAGCTTAATTTGATCCAACTCAATATTAGAATATATGACAGTTTTTGAAAAACCTGTTGCAACGATTGTAACTACTAATATTAATTATTAGGAAATCCAGAACTACTTCAACTCACAGGGACATACTATATGTAGTACTTTGGGCAAAAGTTAAAGCAATATTTTACCACTATTGTTAAGATAAACCCACTAAGTTCTTTAGAGAACTCTGAACTCAAGTTCTTTTTTTTTGTTGTTTTTTTTAGGCAGATATCCAACTTGTATTATCATATGAGTGCTTCTAATGCTGTGCCTTTCACTTTTTTGTAGAGATAATTTTTTTACACTACCATATAATTAGTTTCCTTTGCCTCATCTATTATGGTTTGACTTAATCAAACTCCACCTCCCTTGCACCCTGTTAGAAATCAGCCAGGCACAATGGCTCACGCCTGTAATCCCAGCACTCTGGGAGGCTGAGGCAGGAGAATCGCTTGAGCTCAGGAGTTCCAGACCAGCCTGAGCAAGAGCAATACCCCATCTCTATTAAAAATAGAAAAATTAACCAGGTGTTGGGCTTGCCTGTAGTCCCAGTTACTCACCTACTTGGGAGGCTGAGGGAAGAAAATCACTTCAATGTTAATATGTTACTTAGGATATTACATCCTTAGTTATAAGTGAAATATGTTTATAATTTCCCTTTATAACAATATATTTTCTCCAATTTTAATATCAGGTCTATCCAGATTAAGTAGAATGACTTTGAAATATTTCTTCTTTTTCTATTGCCTATAAGATTTGGCATGATCTGTTTTTTGAAATTATCTTTTACTTTTATTTATAAATATTAGTTGTCTATTTTTTCAAACTTTGGAAAAAAAAAATAAGAAGTTAACTGATGACTCCATACTGAGCCTCAGAGTTAAAGCATTCTATAATAGGCATACTCTTATTTGACAATGTGAATGTTACTTTCTTTGCATTATTATTAATATTGCTTAATATTTCAATGCAGTAATCATCTGATTTCTTTTCTGAATGTATTTGTCTTCATTCATTCTTTTTGAGGTTTTTGTTCCTAGTTCTTATCTTAAACACTGTTATTATTATTAAATTTTAAGCCTTTTTAATTCTGTGAAGGCAAAAAGTGGAAACTTAATAAACACATGCATATGTAAAAATTAAAAAAAAATTAAATAATAAAAGAAAATCACTTGAAGTCAGGAGTTTGAGGTTGTGGTGAGTCAGGCTAATGCCATGGCACCCTAGCTTGGGAAACAGAGTAAGATTGCATATCAAAAAAAAAAAAAAAAAAAAAAGAAACAAAGAAAAGAAAGAATGAAAACGAAAAAGAAAGGAATGAATATGAACTGTTCTCATTTAATAGATCTCTTGATCTATTAAAAAAATCTAACTGAATGAACTCCAAATCCCTGTCATGTTTTATGAAACTAGATATATATAGAAGGTCTGTATCTACATTGCTTGCATTGTTTCTTTAATTTAGTATCTTATAGTTCTCCCAAAACACAGAAGAAGGAATTGAGGTACAGAGAGCTTAAATATACTTGCTCGGGACAACAGGCTAATAAATGATTGACCAGCAAGGATATTAACAAGGCCAGTAATATATACTTACTGTTTTTCGATCAGAAATCCAAAATCATGCAATCTCGTCCTCAGTTCTATATTCTCTGGGCCATTGGTGACAAAATAGCTCTCTAGCTACCAACACTAACAAAGTACACTTTTTGCAGAAATAACGGGTTGCGTTCAGAAAATAGATACACAGAGATGAACATACACACACAAATACGCCATTCACACACACATGCAGTTTCCACATGAGGAGACTCACCTAAAATGAGAATTTATTAAAACACTTCTTAATGCTACTGTATTTTCAGGAGGAAAAAATAGAGAACATGCTTCACGTTCAATAAATGGTGCAACTGAAAAAATAAGGCTATGCATACCACCAAGGGAGAAGATAATTACTTTTTTTCTTTTTAATATGCACAGAGGGATAAGGAGACATAAAAAATGGAAATAGAAGACATTACCACATAGTTTGGTATTTAATCATTCCTTTTATGTGTTTATTAATACGACTAAAAATGATGATTTCTTTAGCATTTTTTTTCTTATTCTAATGGCATACTTAATCAAAATGCTATAATAAGTTGAATGGAAAGGTATTTCTATTACTTTTGGTTATATGTATTTTCCTTGAATAATAGTCATAAAATATGATATGACATGTGTTATTTACATCATTTAATTTTGGAGTGGTTTCGGATAGCTCGCAAAAGTACTTTACAGAAATGGTATCTCAAAGCATTAAATGAGTTTTTTGGGGGAAAAAACACGTTCAAGGTAAATTGTGGTTGGCTCTAATTGCTTAGTTCTAAGAGCTTTAACTAACTTAGCAGGTTTTCACTAGCAAGTATCAACACCCAACCCATTTAATATTCACATATTTTGCAAGTATTTGAACTTAACATGATTAGACTTAACATGATTCTAATAATGATAAAATTACTTCAACTTATAGTTATTACCTTAATTACCTTTAAAGAAGATTGGATATTAATATTTTCAAATTTAGTATTTATAAATTTATAAATATATCATACTAAAGTGTAAATGGGATCATTTTTAAACATACAAATAACTAAAAATGCAAAGAAAGGAAGATCATATATAACAAACTACATTTTGGTATATCATTATTTATTATATTTTATTCATTTTTGGAATTTGTCTTACTTGGTTTTATACACAAATTTAATTTCAAAATTTTGACTTTTTCCCTTGAAGTAAGTTCTGTACATTTGAAAAATGTTATATATCTCAATTAGAATGTATACAATATTTAACTATTTTAATGTATCATAGTTTAGTTACCATGAATAATGCTTGTTTTGAATATACTGCTGCTATAAATATGGCTACAATCAATATCTTTAATATAAATTTTTACTACATTAATTGTCCTATTTAAATCATTGAGCCAAAAGTTGTTGTCATTTTCCATCCTGCTTACAGGTATCAAAGACAGGGAAACTGTGGTTTTAATTACTTTGTAATATGTGGTTCCATACTATTCTTTTCTTTTTATCACTATACTTATACTGGGGCACATCTCAGTTTAATATTTCATTACACTCTGCCTAAGAAAATAAATTTAAACAAAAATAAGACAGACTCCTTTCAAGAACATATTTCACATCCAAGGAGTGTCTTTGCTGCTATCACATTTTTCTTCAGCAGGGTCCCCCTGGAGCTTACCGTGCATCTGGACTCCCCTTTTGGATGTACCACTGTGAATTGGCCTTATTACAACCTAATCACACCCCACCCACATTACACAGCAGAGTGATTCAAGAAGATACAACATTAAGCCTACTAAATATGCATAAATCCCTTCAATTAAAACTCTGCAGGATTGTTTTCATGTTGAACAGACAGACTAATTGCTAATGTCCCTTAACTGTGCTAATGTAATCATTTGTGCCAATTAAATTCTTCTTTGTAAATTTTTCTCTGAAATTTTCACTGTGCAGTAATAGGGAGGAAATGTCTTCTATATTACAACAGCTAAATGTTAACTATGAATCGCCCTCACATCAATATTTACCCTGTTATTTTGTATCTTTTTTTTAGTCATTTGTGTATACTGTCTTCCCTCTATAGACATTCAGTTCACTTAGGAAGTCGCGGTATTTTAACTGTTTGAACTATCACCAGTGTCATTCACAATAACAGAAACACTTTTAAAGTCTCAAAAACAAAACAATTACATTGGTGGAGTCCTTAAAAATTTATGGATTTAATGAGAAAAATCAATATTTTTCAAAAATTTACTAAAACTATAGGTCTTTCATTTGTGGCATTGGATATTTTATTTACTTACTCCAGGCTCAAATCTGACATCAAATGCACCCATTATTTTAAAAGTAAAAAATCAGAATGCATGAGTTTCACATTCTCTGTTGTCACATATTTGATGTTACAGTATGGTTTCTTCTAAGTAAAAATTAGTAATAAATTTATTCTGAGAAATTTTTTTTATTACATAGGTATAGAAGGCAGTAAAACAATTAGTTTCAAAAAATATATAGTAGCTCAGGGAAACTATAGTTCTTTGAAAAGGAATATAGTCTTATTTTCAGTTTTTAATTGGCTTTGTAACATTGATAAGATAAAGCCAAATCTATTCTCAAGAAAATGACTTGGGGACTGCCCTAAAATATGGTGGGGTGTAAGGGAGTCTCTAGATATGTCAACAAATAGTCTCTTCCAAATAAATATATCCTTATCTCAGAAGACACTGTGTTTTGAAATGGAAATTATTGCCGAGCTCTATTCCCTCACTTTGTCATTCAAGTAAATTATTCATTCAATATTTCATTTATGAATGCTGATAAATATTTACAGTTCACTCTATATTAGGCACTGTGGTGCGTAGTGGAGACATAAATTTGGTTCTAACACAAAAGGCCCACACCTTTATAGCACAACTAATCAACACAAACGTCTACAAAGAGTTACGCACTCTCCCAAACTCACATAAATGTAAAATAACAACTCAGCTAAAAGTCTCTGCAGTTGTTCTGAGAAATTCTAGGAGGGATTTGACATAGAACATAAAATCAGAAAAGTGTGTCTTAAGAAATTTTTGACCACACTGAGGCTGGAGGGATGTGAGAAAGGGAAGAATGGGGCAAAAGGAAAAGCAGGGTTACCGTGTTTGTGAAAAGACACTCGGGTGAAAGGACGAAGGACGACATTCAGGCCAGTGCAGATGGAGAGAGGACGGCCCACCCTGCGTGGGGCGAGAGCTTCCCCTAATATGCAAGTGGAGGCCGTGCGTGTGGGGTGGGACTTACTTTGGATGAATTTGATGCCATAATATACTACAATCCATACTAAACTTATTTTTATAATTTATTAAATATAAAGATAAGAGATATTTAGGGTGAAATAAAGGGAAATATTTATAATAAATTAGAACTATTTTTTTATTTCTCCATTAAATCATAACTGTGTACATTAGTGCATTTATGAGGTACAATGTGCTGATTTCATGTACAATGTGGAATGCTTACATCTAACTGATTAACATAACCGTCTCCTTGTTTAATTATTTGTTGTGGTGAAAACAGTCATACTCTATTCTTAATAGTTTAGAAACGTATCATTGCATTGTGCACATCAGGTTGGGTCCTCCCCAAACCCTCCCTCCCTGCCTCCCCCCTCCCCTTCCCTCTCTTTCTTCTTCCCTTCTTCTTTCTGGACTATAGTTATGTTTTATCTTTCCTATGAATGTGTAGGTGATTATATACTGATTTCATAGTAGTATTGAATATAATGGATACTTTTTTGTTCCATTCTTGTGATACTTTACTAAGAAGACTATGTTCCAGCTCCATCCAGGGAAACATCTTGCTGTTATAGAGAAGCCAAAGT
>CAUYRH010172015.1:0-21337 GCA_963574655.1 Perodicticus potto | reverse complement strand
TTCTTTTTTTTTTTTTTGAGACAGAGCCTCAAGCTGTCACCCTGGATAGAGTGCTGTGGCATCACAGTTTCACAGCAACCTCCAAATCCTGGGCTCAAGCGATTCTCCTGCCTCCGCCTCCCAAGTAGCTGGGACTACAGGCGCCCACCACAATGCCCGGCTATTTTTTGTTGTTTGGTGGGCCCGGGCTGGATTCGAACCCGCCAGCTCAGGTGTATGTGGCTGGCGCCTTAGCTGCTTGAGCCACAGGTGCTGAGCCGAGGGATTTTTCTTAAGTGTGTTATAGCTAGACATCCACTAAACATTGTTGCCTGATAAATGTAAAATCACAAGTCATGTGGTAAAATGCTCAAATTTCTCAAAGGACAAATATGTATGTAGATTGTTCACACTGTACCCACTTTACCTAACATATAGCAATCATTTAACAATTTTTGTTGAGAACAATAATCAAAAGAACAAAAGCAGCAAAGTATACAGTAGTATTTATTTTTCAATAAGAGCACCCACCCATGGCGCCTGTAGCTCAAGCGGCTAGGGCACCAGCCACATATACTGGAGCTGGCAGGTTTAAATGCAGCCCGGGCCATCTAACAACAATGACAACTACAACCAAAATCAGCCAGGCATTGTGAGCGCCTGTAGTCCCAGCCTCTTGGGAGGCTGAGGCAAGAGAATGACTTAAGCCCAAAAGTCGGAGGTTGCTGTGAGCTGTGACGTCAAGGAATTCTACTCAAGGTGACAGCTTAAGACTCTGTCTCAAAAAAAGAAAAAAGAAGGGGAGAACATCCGCCCCTTCTTGCTTCAGCCACTGAATGTCTAACAGGTGACATGTAACAGGTCCCTTCAAAGAGTAGTGTACAGACCCATTATAACACATTTGTTATTTAAATCTAAGAGTTCCCATAAAGTCTCTACAAAACTACATTCAATAATAGTCTCATATAATACAGCTTACAGTCCCTTTCCCTAGGTCCAACATTATAAAGGAATTTAATAAATTTAACTACACTAATAAGCCTTGCCACTATAACGTGTTATTTCACAGGTTCTGAATTCTTTACTCACTTCCTTCTTTCTTCCCTCCATCTTGCAATCTCCTCTGGAGTGTCCAACTTGATCTTCTTCATCCCAGGAGCATGCATCTAAGGGGAAAAAGTCTGCTAAACATCAGGAAGTATATCATTTGCCTTTGAGTATTTGGGTTTTTTTTTTTGGCTGGGGCTGGGTTTGAACCTGCCACCTCCAGCATATGAGGCCAGCGCCCTACTCTTTTGAGCCACAGGCGCCACCTGCCTTTGAGTATTTGAAGACTTTATCACGACCACTAAATTTAATGCTGGATACAATTTTAAAACTATACAGGTTTTATCCATGTATCTTATGATTTTTCCTTTAAAAGAAATTATGAGAATAATTTCTCATGTATTTTAACTAATGCCGTTGATGGGCGGGGGTAGAGGGGAATAACAGAATTTTGGATCCAAAGTAGTTATGCCACCCATTTTCTCAAATGACATTAAATACACAAATGAATGACTTATCAATCAAAACTAAGGGAGGTAGCTAAAGAAATGAGTAGATATGACAATTTGAAGCAGCATTGTATAGTAAAACAGCATAGAACTTGGAGTCAAGAAACTCAAGTGTAAGAATTGGTCCTGAGGCTTCAGGCAGGTCATTTTTTTTAAAATCTGTTAAATGGGGACAGTATTTACTTACTTCCCATAGTTGTTCATGAGGATAAAATTGAATAAGAGATGTAAAAATCCTTTACAAAGTACCACACAAATGTTACTTATTATTAGGCTATATAAATGAAGAACTATGAAGATAACAGATAAATAAAATAGAAAAAGGACATAAACAAAAAAAAATAGGGTTTAAAAAAACACTTACATTTTTCCAATGGAACTGGACAATCTTCTCGTGTGCACTAAAAGAACAATCTACTTCAGGACACTGTAAGAGTTTAAAAAAAAAACATATTAAATTTATCCTACTATACAAACACAGACCATACTCTGGCCATATTACATAGTTATCCCACCTATGTGGCATTATCACAAAATACTTATAACAGTAACAAAACAAGATCATTCTAAAAGAGAGCTGCATTTAAAAAGGAATGACACTCTCAAAGTACTTGGTACAGTAATACATATCAATTACTTCTCCACTTGATTGAAAGCATTTATTGTTCTTAATTTTATGGGAATGAAGACATTCTCATAAACACAGAGACCTTTTCCACACCCCAACAACTTTAACTTTTTAAACATTCTACTTAAATTCTTTTTACAATTACTTAATAAGGTCTGTACCATCCTTAGAGAGTGATAGGCATGGCCAAATGACAGTGTAGTTTAAAGGTTGCGGCAGCCTTCAGGGGTTGTAACAAGCATGCATAGGACAACTGGAGCAGACCCAGCCTCCTACCAAGCAGTGGAGATGCACACAGACAGATCTGCCTAATCTCCTGTCTTCACTGCCACCTTATCTCTTCTGAAAGCAGTGGGTTCTCTACCCTCAAACTGCAAATCCCAGGGTTATTGTTCCATTTGTCAAGTTATCAAACTGTATTTCTATGAAAAGCACACATTTTTAAGGAAAGCAAGCTTGAAATGTTTACTAAAACTACAAATAGAAAGCCATTTTCCTATATAAATTTCAAATTCTCTTTTCAACCAAGAGAACCTACTTTTGTATGTTCAGACATGTGTTTGTCATACTTTTCTTGATTTTTAAAACCACGATCACAGGTATCACAAAAAAAGTGAAAAACCGGTTCCTTTCTTTTCTGCAAACAAAAACAAAGAGGCATTAGGCTTTTGGTGAAAAATCACTAATCAATAATAAAAATATAGCTATCCTTCTAGTAATATTTACCTCAATTTTTCACATTACCCTCATATGTGAAAGAAAATTCTGAATATATTTCTATGATTATTTATTTTATTTTTAGCAAATATTATTAGCAGAAGCCAGCCATGATTTAAAAGTTTTTTTTCTTTTTTTTTTTTAGAGGCAGAGTCTCACTTTATCACCCTAGGTAGAGTGCCATGGTGTCACAGCTCACAGCAACCTCCAACTCCTGGGCTTAGGTTATTCTCTTGCCTCAGCCTCCCGAGTAGCTGAGACGACAGGCGTCTGCCACAACGCCCGGCTATGTTTTTGTTGCAGTTTGGCCAATGCCGGGTTCGAACCTGCCACCCCTTGTATATGGGGCTGGCACCCTACCCACTGCGCCACAGGCACTGCCCAATTTAAAAACATTTTAAACTAAGTAAAGCTAATATAAACTATGAGTAGATTTCAAATTGGAAATATAATTAAGACTTAGGATCACGTATGTCAAAATAATCTAAAAATAAATATTTAAATTTATTCTAAAAATGAAAAAAGAATAATATAAAAATATAAAAAAATATAAAAATAAAGAGTAAAAATAGCCTTTACTCTTTTAGGAAACATATATATGTGTGTGTTTATGTGTATTATACATATATATTAGATCACACGGCGAGGGGGAGAATCATTTAGACAAAGATTTTTTATTTTTTATTTCTAATTTGCTATTTTTACACTTAACCACAGAACAAAAAGATTACTACAACAATAGACCATATAGAAAATGTTCTCAGGAACTGATCTTTTAACAAAAATATCTCTTCCCAAAAGATACTTCTATGTTTAAGAAAAAAAGATTATGAAAATGGAAAAGTTTGTGTCATTATCATTTGTCCTTTATTTTGTGCTTTCAGCCTTATAAGAGAAAAGGTATGGACTTTTTATTTTTCTCCCTAAACTCCATCCCTCCCCTCCCAATCCTGCTAGTAATATTATTTTTTCTACTATATCAATTTTAATAACATTTACATTTATCTGTAATCATAATCCTCTATTATCACTTCTGACATTGTATTGAAATGGATTCAACATTGTCTTTTTCCATAATTTTTCCATTTCTCAAAAAAGATTCTGCTTGAAGTTTCTACTTACACCTTTAAAAATTCTATTTCTAGCAAGGCTCCTGGGTCAATAATGGACACAAAACACTGGGTCAGTTAAGAGAGAAATGCAAGATAAGAAAACAGTGACTTAGGAAAATTAAGTAAAATTAAAATAAAAAAAAAAGAAAACAATGACATAGGGAGCAAAGCGTCAAATTTAAGAACATCTTAAAAATACCTTCTTTTTCTGTTTTCGACAAGGAGGTAAGTTGAAGTCAATGAACTTTGCCTCACATTTTCGTGGAAAATAAGAATGTTTAACTAAAAAACAAAAAGAGATCCATGAATGTTTGCAACTATACAATTACCTTAAATTTTCTTTAACATGACATCACAAATATTTACTCTGGTAAACTGCTCCTTACAGGAACAATAGTAGTACAAACAAGTTAACCAAAACTAAGACTATTCTACCAAATATTTTAATTTTTTTTGAGACAGGTCTTACTCTATCTATCCCCAAGGCTGGAGTGCAGTGGCACGATGACAGCCTCAGCCGCCAGAGGGGCTAGGACTAGAGGTCCTCACCACCACAGCTGGCTAATTTTCTTTTTATTTTTTTACAGTGACAGCATTTTACTATGTTACCCAAGCTAATGTGGAACTCTGATCTTCCAGTCTCAGCCTTTAAAGCACTGGCATTACATGCATGAACCACCACACTTGGCCCCAACAAATACTTTCCAAATGAAGAAAGACTGGTTGAGATTACATGTCCATAGATGCTTTAGGCATCTAAGTGCAGGAATAGACAATCGAACTTGATGAAATTCCTTCAGTTATTTCAAACATTAGAAATGAAACAAGTAAAATCCCTAATACTGCTCCTTTAGCTAGAATTTCACCCCAGGAAAACAGAACCTTGTGAAATACATCTCCTCTCAAATCCCCCTGCACCTTTCCATTCTTATTGCCATGGCCCAACTTAGAATTCTTGATCTTTCACCTAGATTACTGTGCCAGCCTGTCAAATTGTCTTCTGGTACCAAAGCCCCCTCCTCCAACAGACCTGACATGCAGAAATAATCCTCCCATCTGTCACAACTTGGCTCAAAAAGCTTCAAATGGCTGCTGCTATGGTTTGAATGTGTCCCCCTAAGTTCATGTGTGGGAAAACTAAAAACCCAAAGCAGCAGTGCTGAGAGGTGATTAGGTCATGAGTGGATTAATGCCACTCTTACAGAGTGGGAGTGATTATCTCAGGAATAGATTTTTCATAAAAGGATTAATCTGGCCCCTTCTCTTACCCTTTTACCATGTGATGCCTGCCAACAAGAAGGTCCTCCCCAGATGTGGCCCCTCAATCTAGAACTTGCTAACCTCCAGAACCAGGTATTAAATAAATTCCTATTTGTTACAAATGTCTTAATAAATGGTATTATTACAAAAGCACAGAACAGACTAAGACAGCTTCCTAGAATCCTTCCATGAGATTCCAGTTTATTTTCTTACCCTACCCTTCCCCACACCTTTCATATACTCTGCTTCAGTCACACAAAACAATGCAATCTCCAGAACCTACCTTCTACTGGCACCTCTTTGCCTCTACCTAAAAAGTATCTCTTCCCAAACCCTGCACATCTTCCAAGACATTTCTTGCAAAAGCCCTTCCCAATACCCTCTGCACTCTGAAATTACCTTTTATATGCCTCTATCACCAGTTACACTGTATTGTGATTCATACTTATTAAGCTATCTCACCTGACTTAGTGGATGCTGACAGTCCCAGCATCAGGTGCACAGTAAATGCTGATGGTCTGCATTCAATTTAATGTAAACTGAATCTTAGGCAGACTTGGAGAATGGATTTAAATGAACAATCTCGTGCTATAAATACGATGTATACTGTAATGATACCTACAGTTCTAGCCACAAATCTCCCCTGAAAGTATAGACTCACAGCTAAAAGCCTATTCAGTATTTCTACTTGACACAAACATATTCCGAAGTCAGCTCCTGGTCTTCCTTCCAAATTTGCTCCATCCACATTTCTTCCCTAACTCAGTTAACAGTAACTCCATCCTTTTAGTTGTTTAGCAAACCACTTCAAGTTTTCTTCCTCTTCTCTTTATCTCACATCCCATTTCTCATCTTTCAGCAAATCACATTGGTCCTACCTTTAAAATACATTAGCATACCTCATTTCATTATGTTTCTTCTTTTTTTTTTTTGAGACAAGAGTCTCAGTTTGTCGCCCTCGCCCTCGGTAGAGTGCTGGGGCATCATTGTAGAGCATAGCAAACTCCAACTCTTGGGCTCAAGCAATCTCTGGCCTCAGCCTCCCCAGTAGCTGGATCTACAGGTACCCGCCACAATGCCTGGCTACTTTTAGAAACCGGGTCTTATTCTTGCTCCGGTTGGTCTTGAACTCCTTAGCTTAGGTGATCCACTGCCTTGGCCTCCCAGAGTGCTAGGATTACAGGCGTGAGCCACCATGCCAGGCCATGTTTCATTTTATTGCACTTTTTACAAACTGAAGGTGTGGCAACCCTGTGGGAAGCATGTTAGCATAATTCTTCTAACAGCATGTGCTCTCTTTATCTCTATTACTTTGGTAATCCTTACAGTTTGTCAACCTTTTTCATGATTATTGTTATATACTGTGATGAATTGTGATCAGTGATTTCTGATGCTACCACTGTATGTTCTGTGATGCCACAAACCACACTTTATAAAATGGTGAACTTACTTGATAAATGTTGACTGTTTCCTGATTGCTCCACCAACCAGTCATTCCCCCATTTCTCTCCCTCTCCTCTGGTCTCCCTACTCCCTGAGACACAATATTGAAATCAGGCCAATTATAACCCTAAAATGACTTCTAAGTGTTCTAGTAAAAGAAAGAGTCATGCATATCTCATGTTAAATCAAAGGTGGAAATGATTAGTGAGGAATTTATGTTGGAACTGAAACAAGCAGGCCTCCAAAGTTAGCTAAGTTATGAAGGCAAAAGAAACGTTCTTAAAGGAACTGAAAAGCACTGCTCCACTGAATACACAAATTGTAAGAAAGATGTTGCTGATAAACCAAAGTCCCCGCTACTTGGGAGGCAGAGGCAGGAGACTTGCTTGAGCCCAGGAATTGGAGGTTGCTGTGAGCTCTGATGCCACGGGACTCTATCCAGGGTGACAGCTTGAGGCTCTGTCTCAAAAAAAAAAAAAAAAAATAGATTTTCAATGTAGATGAAACAGTCTTCTATTGGAAGAAGATGCCACCTAGAACTTTCATAGCTACAAAAGAGAAGTCAATGCCTGGCTTCACAGCTTCAAAGGAAAGGCTGACTCTTTTATCAGAGGCTAGTGATCCTGGTGACTTTTAAGTTGAAGTCAGTGCCACTTAAGTGGGGCCCTTAACAATAAGGATAAATATACTCTGCCTGCACTCTATATATGAAACAACAAACTTTGGATGACATGGTTTACTGATTATTTTAAGCCCACTATTGAGACCTACTGCTCAGAAAAAGTTTTTTTTCAAAATACCACTATTCATTGACAATCACCTGGTCACCTAAAAGCTCTGATGGAAACGTACAAGAAGATTAATGTTTTCATGACTGCTAACACATTTTGTAGCCCATGTATCAAGGAGTAATTTTGACTTTCAAGTTTCCTTATGAAAGAAATAGACTTTCTGAGGCCACACTGCCATAGACAGTCATTCCTCTGATAGAGCTGGGAAAAATCAATTAAAAACTTTCTAGATGCCATTAAAAACATTCATGAATAATGGAAGGAGGTCAAAATATCAACATTAACAGGAGTTTGAAAAAAGTTGATTCCAAGACTCACTGATAATTTTGAAGGTTCAAGACTTCAGTTAAGGAAATAATTGCAGATGCAGTGGAAACAGCGAAAAAACTAGGATTAGAAGTGGTGTCTAAAGATATGACTGAAATGCTGTAATCTCCTGATAACTCTTAAATGGATGAGCAGCTGCTTCTTATGGATTTCTGAAAAGAGAATGCTTTCTTGAGAAGGAATCTAATCTTGGTGAAGACGCTGTAAATATTGTTGAAATGACAACAAAGGATTTAGAATATTCCATAAATTTAGGTGACATTAGAATGTGCCAGAACTTAGTTGATAAAGCAATGGCAATGTTGGAGAGGACTGACATGAGTTGGTAAAAGAAAGAAGTTCCTTCTAGGCTTGGCGCCTGTGGCTCAATGGGCTGAGGTGCCAGCCACATACACCTGAGCTGGCAGGTTCGAATCCAGCCTGGGCCAGTCAAACAGCAATGACGGCTGCAACCAAAAAATGGCCGGGCATTGTGGCGGGCGCCTGTAGGCCCAGCTACTTGGGAGGCAGAGGCAAGAGACTCGATTGAGCCCAGGAATTGGAGGTTGCTGTGAGCTGTGATGTCACTGCACTCTATCCAGGGTGACAGCTTGAGGCTCTGTCTCAAAAAAAAAAAAAAAAGAAGTTCCTTCTATTGTGGGTATAATGTTATTACACAGCATCACATGCTACAGAGAAATCTTTTGTGAAAGGAAGAATCAGTTAATGAGGCAAACTTCACTGTTGTCTAAAAAAGTGCCATAGCTATCTCAACCTTCGGCAACCACCCCCCTGATCAATTAGCAGCCATCAACACAAGCAAGACTATCCACCAGCAAAAAGATTACCATTTTCTGAAGGCCCAGATGACCATTAGCATTTTTTAGCAATAAAGTATATTTTAGTCAAGGTATATACATTTTGTAGACATGTTGTTATAGACTACACTTAGTAGACTACAGTATAAACTTTTACATGTGGTGGGCAACAAAAAAATGTGTGACTCGCTTTTCTGGAATCAAACCCAAAATATTTCCAGCTTCTTCTATTAATAGAATCCAACTACTTCTCATCATCCCCTAAGTTCTGTCCTGGTCCATGTCGCCAATATTTCTCACATAGCCAAATGCAATAGCTTCCTAATTGGTCTCCCTTTCTACCAATTACTATTGGCAGCCACGTTAATCTTCTTAATCTTCATAAAAGAGATCATGCCACTCTCTTGTACTATATTCATCTCACAACAGGAATAGTCAAAGTTCCCTGATTTACAGACACCTAACAGGTTTACCCTCCTCCCCATTCTTCTACTACTGTACCCCAGGTTCAGTTCTCTCTAGCCACACTAGTTCCAGTTCTGATGTACAGCTCCTGCCTCAAGGCCTTTGCACCTGCAGTTCCCTCTCTCTGTATTCCTATTCTCGTTGATGTATGCATGGCTCTGACCCTTCACCTCCCTAAAGTCTCTGCTCAAATGTCACTTTCCTTGTGATTAGCAATGACATTTAAAACTACACTATCATTCATTCTTCTCTGTTCTCTATCCACAGCACTCATTACCTTCTACTATGCAAGGTTTTATTTCACTTAATTGTCTGTCTTCCTGACTACAGAAGTATTTAAGCTCCATAAAGATAAAGATTTTGGTATGGTGTGTTCATTACATTCCCAGTTTCTGGTACATAGTTGGAATTCATTAAATATTAATAACTACTTAACTGAATCAATAGACGGAAAAAAATATATTTTGAGGCATTAATGGCCAAACTAAAAGAAAGACAGAGTGGAGAGAGGAAAGGGAGAAATGTGAGAGGGAAGAACGAGTAACAGTAGCCTACCTGGAAGGTTGTAGGACATCTGATGCTGAGGAAAAACACCAGGAGACTGTCCCCAATACCATGATGTCGAAGTCTGGAAATTCCAGGAAGGCTGGCCATTGAGTTGAGCCTGAAAATTCACAGGAGATTGGGCGTCGAAGGGGGGCTGTGCCCCGGGAAGAATCTGGGCGTCGAAAGGAGGTGGCGCTCCTGGGAGAGTCTGGGCATCCACGAGGGGCTGTGCCTCCTCGGAGGAAGGCTCTGACCCGGAGGCGGTAGACGACGACGTGGGCGGTGGCGGTGGTGGCAGCATAGCCCAGGGCATCCAGTTATCTGGTCGCTGGGCAGCGCTGCTTAGGGGACCTAACGCAGGAGTCAGCTCGGGAGCTGGAAGCCACCCCGTAGGACTCACGAAACCACTAATGGGCTCAGCCATGCCGTCCACCAGGTCCGGAGACTACCATGCGATTGTGGAGCAAGCCTTAGACGTCACTTCCTCTACCTCGAACTACGCTCAGCCAACCACAAGCTAATACGTCATTGGTAGACGCCGGAAAAACTTCCAGCCTTCGCGGTGGGTGGCGGGATGCTTTTAGGGTAGATTTGACGTGTGTGGACAGACTTATTTGTGACCAGTGTCCGCCACCGCGGATGGCAAGGGACCTCATCGGACCGGCGCTGCCGCCTGGCTTCAAGGCGCGGGGGACAGCAGAAGACGAGGAGCGGGACCCCAGCCCGGGTAAGCGGCGGCATGTCCCCTGCCTGCAGGCCTGTCCACCTCCTGCCTGATCCGACCCTGCTCTCTGAAGAAGGGTCTGAGGCCTAGGAAGGCGGAGCAGTGGGGAGTGAGCCGGTCCCAGCCGGAGCTAACTTTTCTTTCCAAGCCGCAGGAGTGGGAAGGAGGCCGTTGAGAGCTTTTCAGAAACCGAGTTTGGGAGTGGGAATCATTGTAACGACAGTACATTCCCATATAGCCCCTAATATGAGCCGGACCCGGGGCTAATTGAAAGATACATAGTAAGTGGTGGATCCGAATGAGAACGAAGCCGATCTCCTAACCACTGTGCATATTGCCTATGAACTACAAAGACCCTTGCACACCCTGTGCTTTCCAGCCCCTGACCTACCTTCCTTCCCTCTCTTTCTGACGTTGTACAGCGCCGTACTCAAACCAGTCCGCAACCAGAGTTTCTCTGCAGTTCCTCAATGCTCTAGGCTTCTTCTGGCCTGACACTTCTAGGCATAACTGACAAACTTATCCATCTTTCAAGGCTGAACTTAAATGTCACCTCAAGGAAACCCCTACAAATTCTCCCAAGGATTGCCACGCCTTTCTTTTTACCCTCGGATTTGTTCCACTTAATTACATTTCGTGTTTAATACACTGTATTTGAATAATTTGTCAGCATATCTATCTCCGCCATTGCACTGTGGTTTTCTACCTTAACACATAGTAGGCACTTTCTGTATACCAAACAAATGCTTTGCAGATTCTTCCATATACATATATCCCTCTTTAATGTTTGTTCTAATTTATCGACTGGGACTTGCATTATAGTTGGAGAATAGTAAAGCTGAACGAATAATCCTACCATTTCTGAATCTGCTTTTCCTCCTTTGACTTCGGAGAGACCATCTTTCTACTATAGATTTCCTTCCAGGTCTCATTTCTTGTATAGCCTTTAAAAAGCCGTGCTTTTGTTTTAACTAGGAAGGTTCCATTTAACTCAGGTTGAAGAAAAGTATTGTTTACCAAATTATCTAGTGTATATTATTTGTCGTTCACCATATTCCCTGATTTTAAACCAAGGCAGGATTAGCAGATAAACACCATCCCCCAAATAGATGCTTCTATTGTGATTTTCTTCCACCATTCTACTAGCATTTACGTTGGGCATTCCTTTCTTTGTTTGCTCTTTGTTTCTTTTGTGTATGTATTCACCTCCCATACCCAGCACTTAACACTGTACTTGTGTGATGTGTGTCTTCTCGTCTACCCCAAAGGAGTATTATCCCAATCTGCCTGGCACATAAAAAATCCTTCAGTGTCCTATCCCCTCTCTCTCTATCTCTTTCATCCCCTTTCAGGATTTTAATATATTGCAAAAGCATCTTCCAGGTTCAGAAACAAACACGAAATTAACCTCTCAGTCCCTGGGACTGTCTCAACTTTAGCACTAAAACTCCTACATCCCAGGAAGCCCCTTAAGCCCAGACAAACCAACAGAGTTGATCATCCTATTTCTGTCTTCTGTAGCACTTTTTTCTTTTACACCTCAAACTTCAACATGCACATCCATTACCCATAGATCTTGTTAAAGTGCAGGCTCTAAGCCAGTAGATCTGAGTGAGGCCTGTGAGTCTGCATGTCTAATAAGCTCCCACTGCTAGGCTACTGCAGGTCCTGCTGGTACCAGGACCACAGCTTGAGTGGTAGGGGATGGGCATTTGGTTTTCTCTGTCTGCAGTTATTGCACCAAACCATGAGTTCCCTAAGGAACTGTGCCCTGAGCCTTCTGTAATTCCTGACACCGTCAGGGTACCCAGCACAAAGTAGATGATCAATGAATTCCACTTAGCCAAGTAGAAGAGAGAGTAAAAATCCTTAAGAGGGACCCAGGATTCATAGAGAGAAGGGGAAAGCAATTGACCAAAGGCCACTCATTGTATGGAGTCTGGGAAGGAACCTGATGACTGGCTGGGAATGTGGATTCTTTTATGTTTTCTCCAGTTTTTAAAAATTGAGCCAAAATACACATAACAAAATTTACCATCCTCTTAACTGTCTTTAAATGTACAGTTCAGTGGTATGAAATTAGTTCACGCTGTTGACCACTCCCACCACCATCCATCTCCATATCTCTTTCATTATAAAACTAAAACCCTATACCCATGCCTCCGCACCCCCTGACTGTCAGATTCTCCGTCCTGTCTCTATAAATTTGACTACTCTAGGTACTTCATATAAGTAGAATCACACAGTATTTGTCTTTGCATGACTGGCTTATTTCACTTGATATAACATCCTCAAAGTTCATCCATCTTATAGCAGGTATCAAAATTTCCCTCAAGTGAGGATTCCTGACTCCAGTCTGATACCTGCCCTGTGTTCTTCATACTCTCCTGCCTCAGAAAGAGATCACTGGCAAGCACGACTAGAGTTCAGAGGAAGGAGGTAGCACACAGGTCTGAAGTAAAATATGTTAACTTCATTTAAATACTCTTAAAATTGATTGCTGGAAAATGGCCCCTGAAATCATGTCACCAGAAACAATGAGGTACAAATGTTTTCTCAGAACTAATCTACTTGCTGCTTTGTGGAAGCCAAGTGGAGGTGGCCACTTTGAGTCTTAAGTCCTGGCTCCTCAGCTGCAGTAACCTTCACCTCCACTAATTTCAGCTACATTTGTAGTCACACACTGGACTGCTTTGGAAGAGTTAAATTCAAATCCCATTCTCAACAAAAACCTTTTATTCATCCATCATCACTCAGTTACTCCCATTTCACTTGTTTTTTAACCTCATTGAGCCATCCAGTCTCTATCATTTTTGCCCTCCTGCCTTTATTTATTTCCAACTTAGACTTCACAGTCCATCCTTTGATTGATTCTTTTGTCAGTGTTCCCAACCGTCTTATCCCATCTATTGGATACTCTGTTAAATCCATCTGATAAAAGCCTAGTCACAAATCACTCCAAATATTTCCCTCTTTTGAGCTTATAGCCAGGCTGCCCAGTGCTGCAAGAAGAAACTTCACACCTCCACAAGCTAATGTTGCTAGAAATCATAGCCTCCTGGCTCGGTGCCTGTAGCACAGTGGTTATGGTGCCAGCCACATACACCGAGGCTGGCGGGTTTGAACTGGCCCAAAATTTAAAAAAAAAAAAAAATCACAGCCTCCTTCCTCCCTGACTGGGTGCTTAGCTGTATCCTGGTAATTCTCACAGTTCTCTTTCCCAATGAGCAACCATGACTTTCTAAAACCTTCTCTTTCTTTCTTAAACTTTCATCTCTTCCTCCGCTTCATTGAAAAAGTAGGTCCCCAGGCTGGCTTACGCCTATAAATAATCCCAGCAGGGGAGGCGGGTGGGTGGATTCCCTGAGCTCACAGGTTCAAGACCAGCCTGAACCAGAGGAAGCCCTTATCTCTAAAAATAGCCGGGCATTGTGGCAGGCTTCTGTAATCCCAGCTGCTTGGGAGGCTGAGGCAAGAGTATCACTTGAACCCAAGAGTTTGAGTTTGCTGTGAGCTAAGATGCCATGGCACTCTACCGAGGGCGATCAAGTGAGTCTCAAAAAAAAAAAATAAAGAGGGCAGCGCCTGTGGCTCAAAGGAGTATGCCAGAGGTGGCGGGTTCAAACCCAGCCCCGGCCAAAAACCGCAAAAAAAAAAAAAAGAAGAAGAAGAAAAGAAAGAAAGAAAGTCCCATCATACTGGAACATACTCAATTTCCTGTTACTATATCTAAAAACTTTCCTGAATGCATGCCCAGCTTTTTTGTCTTCCCTCTGTTAACAGTGAAGAGGTATCAATTAATACTTCCTTCTAAAATTACTCCTCCTGGGCCAGGCGCAGTGGCTCATGCCTATAATCCTAGCACACTGGGAGGCTGAGTCAGGCAGATTGCTTGAGCTTAGGAATTGGAGACCAGCCTGAGCAACAGCGAGCCCCCGTCTCTAAAACTTGTGAGTGGGTACCTGTAGTACTGGCTACTCAGGAGGCTGAGGCAAGAGGATCACTTAAGCCCAGGAGTTTGAGGTTGCTTTGAGCTATGATCACGCCAGGGCACTCTACCCAGAGGGGCAAAGTAAGACTCTGTCTCAAAAAATAAATAAAATAACTCCTGTTTACTTTGAATCCTTTCCCTTATTTGCCCCGGGGCTGCTTTCCTTTAGCATTTAACTGAAACATTCAAATCTTCCCATCTTCTAAGAAAATTTGTATACCCCTCTAGCTACTTTTCTTTCTTTCTCACTATGTCTGGGTCCATTTTCTCCTTAATTTCCTGTATCCTGGCTTTTTGTTCTCCCTGGTCCACTGAAGCTGCCCTAACCAATTCAAGGTATCCTCTCCAGTCTTGCTCTTGCTTGACCTCTTAGCAACATTTGACCCCATTGATCCCTCTTTCTATCCCCTTTTAAACACCTTTCAGTTTTACAAAGGTGGTGTGTCGTTCGCTTTTAGGCTTTTGCACATGCTTTGCTTTCTAGCATCATTTTTTCTAAAAACCATTCCCTGACATCACGTCCTACTGCCAGCAGGAGGCTGGGCTGGGTGCTCTTTTATATTTCCATGACTTAACTATGTCATAGTGTCAGCAAACTTTTCCTGTAATGGGCCAGATAGTATGAAGATGGTAGCCCCTCAGTGTCCATAGGCTCTACGTCTACAGACTCAACCAACTGGGGATGGAAAATAATAGTATATGTAGGTTGTGGAACCCAGGGCTGTATCTGTACATTTTTATATACACAGCGCTCCTGGAACCAATCCCCTGTGGACACAGACAACTATATTTTAGGCTTTGTAGGCCAACAGGCAAAAATAAAAATTATTATGAAAGTATAATAACAAGAAAGAAGATAAATTTTTATAAATTTCTATTGTTGAAATTCAAAACTTAATACAATAGAGTACAGTATTCTGTAGGACAGGTCTACTAACAAGGAGAATGAATTGCTTTTTGGAAAGTAATATTTCATTTAATTTGAGGTTCAAAGTTAGTGTTCCCAGATATCAAAATAAATTGTTCATCTGTTAATGCTGATATATAATGAGATTTTATGTACTATACTGAGTTCATATTTCTGTAAGCATAATTTTGTGTGATAGATATTAAAGCAAGGTATAATGAAATGTGAGGCATGCCCCCTGTTCTCATTAAATTTATATGATCTGTTTGTAAAATTACCATTGCAGTGGGAGAGCTTCCTTAATAATGGTAAGCTTCACTGCTTTAGGAAAGATGTGGAAAAGTTCATTAAAAGTGCCTAAAGTAATTTTTTCAGACAATGTATATAATTCAGAAGAGGATTTCTATAAAAATATGAAGCCAGGCATGTCTTTAATTTTATTAGGAAATCTGTAGTTTGGTTTGTAATAACTTTTAATATTCTTCTTTTTCTTTTTTATATCAGTATCTCTGCCATTTCATTATATAATAGTTATTTTGACATAATCCAAATATAAATTAAAAGGGCAATATGTTCTTCTTAGATGAGTCTTCATCTGCTTATTCTCTTTTATAATCTTATAGCATTAAAATTCAAAGCAAATTTATTTATTTGTTATAGTACCAAGAACAGCACATGTTTAGACCACATTAACCTTCATCTGATAAAGAATAATTAAATCTTGATATAAATCAATCCAAAATTAGCTGATAACATCCAGTGGATAAATTGTATTGATGGTGGTCATATATAGGAAGAGAAAGAAAGAAAAGAGAAAAAAATCTTCCCTCTGTAATACTTAGAATCAAGAAGATGGAAAGAACCATTTACTCTGAGAGTGAAATGTAATCTCCTATGAGGTCGCATTATTCATTGATGTTAGAGGTCAGATATAATCTCTATTTATATTTTGGGAACATTTACATGCTAAGACATTGACTATTTTTCAATAAATCATAAACAGAAATCGGATATATGAAACTAGTCCTTAATTCTTAATGTTTTAACCTTTTTGCTACTTAATTGTTCTTTCCTAAAGCATGCTTTTATTACAAGTGTAGCATTTAATTTCTAAAATTTATTTAATGATGTATCGGAAAATGTTGAAAAATGTGTCATATTTTTAAAGATAAACTTTTAGATTCTTTAGTCAATTTAACGTGTGTTGAGCACTTGTTCTATAATAATTCACCAAGAGATACTGGAAAACAATTTTTTTTCTTTTTCTTTTTTTTTTGGACACAGAATCTCACTTTGTTGCCCTCAGAGTGCCATGGTGTCATAGCTCACAGCAACCTCAAACTCTCTGGGCACAAGTAATCCTCTTGCTTCAGTCTCCCAAGTAGCTAGGACTACAGGCACCCACTCACAGTGCTTGTTTTTTGGGGGGTTTTTTTGGTTTTTTAAGAGATGGAGTCTCGCTCTTGCTTAGGCTGTTCTCAAACTCCTGAGCTCGAGCAATCCACCTGCCTCAGCCTCCCAGAGTGTTAGGATTATAGGTATGAGCCACCACATCTGACCTAGAAAACAATTTTCAGAAATAGATCATTAATTTCAAGACTAGCCCTAATCTCTCCCTTGAGCTTTATGCTAGTAAACCCCAAGTGCTACTGCTAGCACCACTGGAATTTTTAGTGGCCATCTTAAACAAGCTCTAGACTTTCCCATCAATCTGCTTTCCTCCTAGTTTTTCTCATATTGGGGAATAGCATTGCCATCTACCTAGATAGCTGATCAGACCAGAAACCTAAACCTAATCCTTAGGATTTTTCTCCCCCTCCCCCCATAGCTCTCACATACAAACCATTAGTCAGTCCCCTTTGCCCTTCCTTCAAACTATGTTGCAAATTAAATAATTTCAAACAATTTCTTAGCAGCTTTCTAATGAATATCCTTTATTCTTGGTCCCTTGGTTGTACACAAGCAGACAGTTTTGGTTTTTTTAAGGTAAGTCAGATCATGTCTCTCCTGACCTAAAACCTCCAAATGACGGCCTGTTGTAATTAAAATCCAAACTGTGTATTGTAGCCTGTACTAGCATTTATTGACCACTGTTATACACTGGATACTGTTGGTGCTTTGCATAAATTAACTAATGTAATCTTCATAACAGCCCTCTGACACTGAAACTATTATTAGCTCATTTTATAAAGCAAGAATGTAACATAGGAAAGTTAGGAAATTATCCAAATCACACACACAGCCAGTAAGTGACCAAGAGTCTGACTTCAAAGCACATGGTCTTGTTTCTTTATACCGTCCAACTTCATCTTGTCATTTTGCTTTGCTTTAGCCACACTGGTCTTTTTGTCCCTCCACACAAGACACTTGTACCCATAGGAATTTTGTGCAGGCTATTCCTCTGTCTAGAATGTTTTTCCCATGACCACTGTCATCATTTTAAGTCTCCATCTAAATGTCTTATCAGAGAAACCTTTACCTTAGTGCTGTCTAAAATTACCTTCCCACATATTCAATGAGACCTTTTTCCTATTTCAATAGCAGCACTTTGATTATCTGAATTGATCTTGTTTCTTTTTATATGTTTCTCCAGAACAGTAGTTCTCAACCTTCCTAATGCCGTGACCCTTTAATACAGTTCCTGTGGGTCGCAACCCACAGGTTGTGAACTGCTGCTCTAAAAGTACTTACTTAATAAGTACTTGTTGAATGGGTAGGTTTTGACTGTTGAATGTAATCCCCCGGTCTCACTGAGGTGGTTAAAGGTCAGATATAATCTAGTTTAGCAGTTGAGGCTCTGAAATCAGATTCTTGGATTCATATGCCAACTTCACTGTTTAGTTGTATGAAATTAAGCAAGTTATTTAACCATTCTGTGCCTTAGTTTTCTCATCTGTAAATTAGAAATAATGATAATACCTTCCTATAAGGGTTGTTATTGAAGCTTAAAAAGATAATGCATATTAGTCTCTTAGAACAAGAATCAAAACATGTTATTTATTTTTTATTTATTGAAGTTTTTATTACTATTGAATGAATGACACATCTGAGATGCTCTTTGGAAAATTGTTTCTGGGCCCTCCTCTAAGCCAGTGGAATCAGAATCTTTGAGGAAAGAGCCAAAAATCTTTTTTTGGAGAAATATTTTGATGAGTCTGATAAACATCTAAGCTTGGGAACCGTTTAGCATCAGTACTCAGGATCAACATAGACAGCGCAGTCTGTGTGACATCATGCTAGAATTGGAATTCTGCTGAGATATGAAGTAAGAGCAAGTTGCTCGGTAAGTGGGCCCCGGTCTTAAGACCTTATCCCTCTCCCCAGCATCCTCAGCAAGCAACAAAACTTAGAGTGATTCTAATTTTGTTTATGCTTGAAAAATCATCTCAAAAAGAAAAGTGAGAAATATAGTGATTGCAGTAAACATTTTTTTCTAAGTAGTGGTTCTTAGAAATCAGAATAGCTTATTTTGATTTTTGATATGGTATAGAATGGCAAATTTGTTGCTCAGCTGGCTTTGTGGCATAAATAGTGTCTACTATATGCTGTTTATAAGAAAAAATCACAAATTAGACACACCAACAAATGCAAAAATTGCACATTATCAGAGAAATTATATGCTATTGTTATATGTATAAGTTTGGGTAGTAACAAAGTTTTTATGGATCTCATAAAAAAGATTGTATAAGACATGATTTCTGCTTTCCTGAAGTTGAAAAGGCAAAACCACTATACACAAAGCAATAGCAAGTAAGATTAAAGTCCACAATAAATGATAGACAGCCAGTATTGTGAATTTCAGAAAAGAAAGTAAAAAATATCAAATATCGAATATCAATACGAGGGTTCATTGAAACTGTTGCAGCTACTTCTGATGTACATAAAAAATTGTCTTCAGTTGCAGGACCAGCTCTGCCCCCTAATTATAAAAGTAGTAGCTCAGACTCATCAGACAGTGATGAAGACAGTAGTTCTTTGTATGAAGAAGGAAATGAAGAATCTGAAGAAGATGACACTGGTCCAACTGCAAGGTCAGTCAATTAAATAAGCCAAGCTTCGGCTCGGCGCCTGTGGCTCAACAGGCTAAGGCACCAGCCACGTACATCTGAGCTCGCGGGTTCGAATCCAGCCCGGCCCGCCAGACAACAATGGTGGCTGCAACCAAAAAATGGCTGGGCGTTGTGGTGGGCACCTGTAGTCCCAGCTACTTGGGAGGCGGAGGCAGGAGACTCGCTTGAGCCCAGGAATTGGAGGTTGCAGTGAGCTGTGATGCCATGGCACTCTATCCAGGGTGACAGCTTGAGGCTCTGTCTCAAAAAAAAAAAGTAAAGAAGCCAAGCTTCAAAACTAGTACAAGTTGGCTACAACAGATAGCTAATGTGGGGATATCATACTCGCATTTATATAGCACTGGAAGAAATAATTTCATATGCCATTTTATCATGAGCTATACTTTTTATAAAAAATGTATTCTAGGCTAGGCACTGTAGCTAACTCCTATAATCCTAGCACTTTGGGAAGCTAAGGCAGGTGGATCACCCGAGCTCTGGAGTTCAAGACCAGCTGGAGCAAGAGTGAGACTCCATCTCTACTAAAAATAGAAAAACTAGCCAGGCATTGTGGTGGGCACCTGAAGTCTCTGCTACTTGGGAGGCTGAGGCAATAGGATGACTTGAGCCCATGAGTTTGAGGTTGCTGTGAGCTATGACAGCTAGGGCACTGTATGCTGGGTGATAGAGTGAGACTATCACAAATAAAAAATTTTTTGAAAAGTATTCTAGTAGTCTGTAACTGTGGCAGTCTAGTATTTTAGTGAAATTCTTATATGAAGGATTTTTCCCTAAGGTATTATTGAAATGACTAAAAACCCTGAATAAATCATAATGATATATTACTACTATAAATAAAGTAACTGATCTCTTAACAATTTTAGGCCAAAAATAAGTTCCAAGAAAAGTTAAGTAATCCTACCACTCTGAGAGGCTGAGATGGGTTCCAGACCAGCCTGAGCCAGAGTGAGACCTCATCTCTAAAAATAGCCAGGCATTGTGGAGGGTTCCTGTAGTCCCAACTACTAGGGAGGCTGAAGCAAGATAATCACTTGAGCCCAAGAGTTTGAGGTTGCTGAGAGCTGTGACACCACTGCACTCTACCAAGGGCAACATAGTGAGACTCTGTCTCAAAAAAAAAAAAACAACAACAAAGTTAAGAACTTTTGTGGTGTCCATTTTACCTTATTTGGTAAGATTAATTTATTGTTTCAGTGTTCTTTACAACTAGTTGAAGTTAATGCTTCTTTTAAAAATTAAAATTTCTCTTTGTGAAAAAAATTTTGACATATATGCATAGATAAAGTTATACTACTGTGTTTTCAGGAAGCAGAAGAGAAACCAGGATGATGACGATGATGGGTTTTTTGGACCAGCCCTTCCTCCTGGATTTAAAAAGCAGGATGATTCTCCTCCAAGGTAATAATATATAATATTTCTGGCCATTCTTTTCTAAATTTTTCAACTAGTATTTGTTAATTCATTAAACAATTGTCGGAAATTGTTTTTTAACTTACATATTTATAATAACATTTAAAATGGATCATCCATAGGGAAAAGTACTTTTATAGTTCATAAAAAATGTCCACATCTCTTATTTGATACTCATAAAAATGTTTTGTGGTAGGCTGGGTGGAACATTATGGCTCATGCCTATAGTCTTTGCACTCTGGGAGGCTGAGGCAGGTGGATCACTTCAGCTCAGGAGATTGAGACCAGCCTAAACAAGAGCAGGACCCCATCTCTACTAAAAATAGAAAAACTAGCCTTGGCTCGGCGCCTGTGGCTCAACGGGTTAAGGCGCCAGCCACGTACACCTGAGCTGGCGGGTTCGAATCCAGCCTGGACCCGCCAAACAACAATGACGGCTGCAACCAAAAAAAAAAAAAAAAAAATGGCCGGGCGTTGTGGCGGGTGCCTGTAGTCCCAGCTACTTGGGAGGCAGAGGCAAGAGACTTGCTTGAGCCCAGGAATTGGAGGTTGCTGTGAGCTGTGATGCCACGGCACTCTATCCAGGGTGACAGCTTGAGGCTCTGTCTCAAAAA
>CAUYRH010172013.1:0-12990 GCA_963574655.1 Perodicticus potto | reverse complement strand
TTGGCTGTCTTCATTGCCTGCCTCCATAGAAGATGGAGGGTTCCAGGACTTTACTCGTGAATGATGTATATAGGAATTGACTCCTATAACTTTAACAGTAGAAGAAGACAAGATAACAGGAAAGGGGACTTCCCAAGTTGGGGTAAGGGAGGGTGAATTAGAGGGAGGAGTTTTGATCATGACTAGATCTCCAGGAGGGAAAAGTTCCTGTTTTAGTTAGTATGTCCCTCCCCAAACAGGGAGCATGACTTTCAGGGATGATTAGGGAGGCATGACAGAACAGCAAGTCATCCCAATTGCAGCTTAGAGGCTAGGAGAAAAATTTGGTAACTGGCTGTCCAGACACCCCCTGTATAGTTATGGATTTGGGAGATAAAAGACCAGGATTAGAGAGATGTACAGAAAAAGTTGCTCCAGTGTCCAAAAGAAATTTTCTCTCCTGGCGCTCCGCTATAAGGCAAACCTGGGGCTCTTGATGGGTGATGACACAAGCTGGAGCCATGACAATTTGCCCCGGGCACTCTCAGTCCAGTTTGGGCTCCAAAGGGGTCCCTGTTCCAGGAGAGCATTTTCATTTTCAATGGGAGAAAACAACTTGTCTAAATTCCATTATATTCAATTAAAACAAATAACATTGAGGACTGTAATTCAATTAGGAAGTACAGCATTGTCTTCAATAAGTACTTTTATTTTTTTTAAAGGAATGCTGCGTTTATAGAAGATACACAGGTTAAAGAAGTATGTAGAAGAACACAAACACATAAGGACATTTAGATATAAATCATGCCAATTTTCAACCTTTGCTCTTTGCAATAAATTAACTGAATTTCAATTTACAGAAAAGAGCCCTGCTTTTCTTTTTTTAATTTCAGGTTAATATGAGAGTGTATATGACTAGGTGGCATAAATTGCTTGTGTAAGGTTAACGTCTGCCTTGCAGTTGTTTCCTTCTCCCAGGAAGTGTGCAGTGCACCTACTGGGTGGGAACTTACCCAACCTCTTTCCCCCTTCTCCCTATTTGAATTTAATTTAGTGTTTCTCTCATGTGAGTATGTTAATCTACAGTTTCAAATTGGTACTGAGTGCATGCGATGCTTATTTTCTATTCTTGTGATACTTTGCTTTGGAGAATACTCTCCAAACCGTTGAGGTTGTTACAAAAGATACAAAATCTCTATCCTTTTTGTAGCTAAATAGTATTCCATGGTATTCATCATTGATAAGAACTTTTATGCTAAATCCCAAATACAATTCCATACAAAATTTCTTATTCCCTTTCATTATGTCAGTTGGCATTTGTTCTGCTACTTTTTTTCATTTACTTTCATTGAGAACATACAGTAGAACCTCCATAGTTGGCCCCCTCCCTACATTGACCATCTGTTAAGTTGATCTAAATTTCATAGATCAGGCTCGGCACCTGTGGCTCAACGGGCTAAGGTGCCAGCCACATACACCTGAGCTGGCGGGTTCGAATCCAGCCCAGGACCGCCAAACAACAATGACAGCTGTAACCAAAAAATGGCCGGGCGTTGTGGCGGGCGCCTGTAGTCCCAGCTACTTGGGAGGTGGAGGCAGGAGACTCGCTTGAGCCCAGGAATTGAGGTTGCTGTAAGCTGTAATGCCACGGCACTCTACCCAGGGTGACAGCTTAAGGCTCTGTCTCAAAAAAATAAATAAATAAATAAATAAATAAATAAATTTCATAGATCAGACATGCACCACGTGTACATTATCAGCACAGTAGGTCTAGTTCCCTATGTTGACCACCTCCATATGTTGACCAGTTTGTTATAGTCCCTGGGTGGGTCAACTTACAGAGGTTCCATTATACTTCTTATTAATTCACAGATACTATGAGTCATGTTTCTAATATTGAAATAAAAAATTTTATTTTAAAATGTGTAAGTTAGGCTTCTGACTGCCATGGTTCTGAAAATAAAATAAAATAAATATTAAATTAATCTTTTAGAACATTTTTTCTCTATTAGTCCCCATATAGGCATCCCAGATTTCTGGAAGAGGCTCATATTGTAACACTTCTGGTACTTATTTTAGATTGCATCTCTTTTCTTTTTTTCTTTTTTTTTTTGAGACAGAGTGTCGCCCTCGCTAGAGTGCTGTGGCATCACACCTCACAGCAACCTCAAACTCTTGGGCTTAAGCAATTATCTTGCTTCAGCCTCCCAAGTAGCTGGGACTACAGGCACCTGCCACAACACCCGGCTATTTTCTGTTGCATTTGTCATTGTTGTTTTAGCTGGCCTAGGCTGGGTTCGAACCCACCAGCCTTGGTGTATGTGGCTGGTGCCGTAACTACTGTACTACAGGCAGTGAGCCTAGATTGCATCTCTTACCTGTGTAAGAACTGATTTTCTCCTGTAAACCTCTAAGTGTAAAGGCCTCCCTGGCAAGAAGCAAGTCCTCTGAAGAGCTCCTACTGGCAAATGCACAGCACCTCCTTCATGCTGTCTTCAAGACTGTGAGGGCCGCAGAAGCTGCAAGTCTCCGGGTAAGTGCTGGCTCTGAGAGTTGGCCTTAGCATAAGAGCACACATGCACAGGACCACAACTCAGGATCAGGCCTCTAGGAGTGTGATAAGCCGCAGACATTCACAAGATATGGTGCTTTCTTCTTAGCTATTCATTCCTTCCCCAAACCTACTACCTAATCTCCTGTGTGTTTCAGTTTGGCTCATTTCAATTGACTTTAAGTTCAACTTCATTCCTTCCCCAAACCCAGCACCTAGTTTCTTCTGTTTTTCAGTCTGGCTAATTTCTATCAACCTACCTTCAATTGCACTGATCATTTCTTCAGCTGTATCCAGTCTGCTGATGAGCCTGTCAAAGCACTCGTCATAGCTGTTTCTGTATTTTTTGTTTTTTCTAGTATTTGTTTATTTGTGATAGCTTTTAATCTCTATGCTAAAATTCTCCACTTGTTCATACTTCTTGCCCACTTTTTCCAGTGAAGTCCTTAATATATTAATCACATGTATTTTTAACTTCCTGTCTGATAATTTCAACGTGTGACATGTGTGACTCATATCTGAGTCTGGGTTTGTTTTTTTCCCCCTTTTAAAAAATTGTTTTGTCTCTTGATAGGTCATTTCTTGGGGTTCTTTTATTTTTCTTTTTTACATGTCTCATAATTTTCCACTGAAAACTTGACATGCGTAGATTGGCAGGGATGAACTAAACAGTATTTATGGCTGATGGGCATATCTCTCACATCTAACCTTTAGTGTGGTGGTGAGTCAGTATAGTCAGGAATCGATCTGAGTGTGGGTTTTATAGCTGTTCCATCACCATTGGTGCACCACTGTTGTCAAATGTGCAAGTGTTTAGTTTGCCATCTATTCCTCAGTGGCTTAAGGCTTTTGTTCCATAAAGGAGACAGATTTGGTCAGGGATTTGAGCCTTTCTAGCTGAGGTGACTGCTCTCTCCCCCCAAAGCCTGCCCTGTAGGAGGCATTCCCAGGCTGACCCAAGCCTTTCTTAGGAGTGCCAGGTGAGAGGTTCTAGGCAAAAGTCTGTGAATAGATGTGGACTTTTCTTTTTTTGTTTGTTTCTTTTTTTTTTTAGAGACAGAGTCTCACTTTATTGCCCTCGGTAGGGGGCCATGACATCACAGCTCACAGCAACCTCCAACTCCTGGGCTTAGGCGATTCTCTTGCCTCAGCCTCCCGAGTAGCTGGGACTACAGGCGCCCAACACAACGCCCAGCTATTTTTTTTGTTGTTGCGGTTTGGCCAGGCCGGGTTCGAAACCGTCACCCTCAGTACACGGAGCCAGCGCCCTACCCACTGTGCCGCCCATGCGGTCTTTTCTTAGGTTATGGTTCCCACAGGCTCTATACTCTCACCCTGGCTTTTGGCGAGTTGTTCAACATTTTGACTAAATCTTATGGCATGATCTGGCAGCCCATCTTCCTCCTAAGTTACATCAGCCAGTGCTTGTCCCTGCCACTCCTTAGAGGTATCTGTTTTTTCTTAGAGTTCAGGCTAGTTAGTTGCCTTTCAACCTTAGTTATTTAAGCAATTCAGGAAATTTTATGATTTTGTGGATTATCTGGCTTGTGTTAGGTTGTGAGCGACATTCTTTCTAGCTTTTTATGTCCTATGTGGAAGGGGAAATATTTGAGCACCTAAAAGAACACCTTGGTTAGGGTGGGTACAGTTCCCCCTGCGTGAGCCCCATCTCTGCCCCCATCACTTCTACCAAATTGCCTGGCTTGTTTTCACCCTTTAGACCTGAACTGAAATTCCACCTCCTCAGAAGGGATCAACCACCTCTACTATACCTAAACTAAATCACAGCTGTTTTCCTCTGTTTCGGCGGGTTGTATGATTCCTTCACAGCACTCAATGCAGTTTGTAATTATAAACCTGTTTTCTGGCTTGGCGCCTGTGGCTCAATGGGCTAAGGCGCCAGCCATGTACACCTGAGCTGGCAGGTTCAAATCCAGCCCAGGCCCGCCAAACGGCAATGATGGCTGCAACCAAAAAATGGCCGGGCGTTGTGGCGGGTGCCGGTAGTCCCAGCTACTGGGGAGGCGGAGGCAAGAGACTCGCTTCAGCCCAGGAATTGGAGGTTGCTGTGAGCTGTGATGCCACGGCACTCTATCCAGGGTGACAGCTTGAGGCTTTGTCTCAAAAAAATAAAAATAAAAATAAACCTGTTTTCTTTCTTTATATTTATTTATTTGCTTAGCTTTTTTTCTTAGAATGTAAACTCCATGAAGCCTCAGACCTAGACTAGTGGGACAGTGGCAGGAAGGTGCTAAAAATAGAATTAGAATTTTCATTTCAAATTTAAAGAAACTTTGCACCAGTTCAGAGTACATAAATGAGACACACCTAGTGAAAAGCATTTTTAAAATGTGCACATTCCAGCTATAAGTTGGAGAATCCCTTGAACAGAAAAGAAAGCTGAGAGAATAGCTCAGACTCAGGCCCTGTGTCCTGTGAGCCCCGGCAGCAGCCCACAGCCTTCCACTGATCCTGTGGTACCAGCCGATACAGGGCCACACCCTTCCCTCCCTGAGTCCAGGCTGAGAGTTCACAGCATGCATCTGAGTCCAGGCTGTGCTTTAGTCTCTGGCCTAAAGACCCGTGGATGTTTTGTATAAAGCAAACTGAATAAAACAAGATCCAAGGAAGGCAGAATTTGGGGTGGAGAGAGAATTTTTAAAAATTGGCTACATTTTCAGAATGTTCCCCTGTGATCAGTACAAAACCCTTTGCTCTGCTTTGCTTCCCCTTTTGGAATGAGTGGACTCCAATTCAGAAGTCCTCTCCAAAATGACTCCTTGATTCCTGCACAAGTAGGGTTAGAGCATCGGAAAGCAGACCCCACTTGGAGGAATCTGTAAAGAAAAGCTCTAGTCAGCCAACACTGGGTGAGTGCACAGTGATCCCCAGGACTCTGTTATGTTTCTGTGCTCCAGGGTTTGAGAGAACCTTCCCCAGATCCAGAGGAATTGGAAGTTGCTGCCTTCTGCATGGAGTGGAGGGGGAAACTGCTAAAGCACAGACTTCAAGAAACCTCACAGGTGGACTGCGATGAGCTGGGCCTGCTAAAAACAAGCACCAAAACTCCACCAGTACTGGTTACCCTGGTTGAGGAAGCGTTATAAAAGCTAAGAGGTAGTCTCCAAACCCAACTCTCTGTTGACCATCCTGTGGCCCCAAGACTCTGGCAGCCTGTGGGAAGTGCCTTGTAGGGTGAATTAGTCTGTGGGGTCAGAGGGAGACATGTGGGTTGGGTGGGTGCAGTTTGGCCAAGGCCCAGCCTTGCACAAGGCTGTCATGACAACTTTACCTGACACCCCCTGCTCCCCTGGTGAGAGACTGACTTCCTTCTGGGAAAGACACTTAGGTTTCTGAGCTTGGAAAGAACATCGAATATGAACTGTGGAAGGAGGGAGGAACATCCAAACACCATTAGCTAAATCCTTTATGATGATGTTGCCTTGCAAGACATTTGCAGAATGTTCTGCCAGGAGCCAGGGGCTGAAAGACTTATGAATTAGGTTGGGGTGGTCAGTCAGAGTTCCCCTTGCTCAGTGCTCAGGCACTGTTCAAATCCTGAAGATGGGAGAACACAGGGTGCTGGGCAGGGCATAGGGTGCAAGGGATGGGAGTTGGGAGCCACTGAACTCCAGCATTATTTGGCAAATCTGGGTTTGGCATCTGGGAAGGAGAGGGACAGTTGGGAGCTAAGGCCTCACCAGAGTCAGTAGGAGTTTTTTAATTCTTCAGCATCTTTCATAAAACCTTTTGGTTAAGAATCCAGGAAAGGGAGAAAAGGAGATCAGCAATCTTGGGCTCAGAGGTAGGATCTTATGGCTGAAAACAGAGAACTGAGCCCTGGGATGGAGGCTCATTGGGGAAGGAGGCTGGGGGTGTGGGTAAGGAGCAGGGATGCCCTGGAGGCAGGGGCAGGTCTGGATTGTTTGGACAGCATCTCATAAACCTAGATTCTGGTGCACCCCTCAGGGAAGAGGGACCAACCAGATACAGAATGAGATTGAACTTCCCACAGTCTGGTGGGATGGTGGCTTGGATTTTCCACCTTTTTTTTTTGCAGGGCATGGTTTGATGAGTTTTGACACATAAACCCCATGACACATAGACCTCCAGGCACAGTGGCTCACGCCTGTAATCCTAGCACTCTGGGAAGCCTAGGCAGGTAGATTGCCTGAGCTCACAATTTTGAGACCAGCCTGAGCAAAAGACCCTATCTCTAAAAATAGCCGGGCATTGTGGCGGACGCCTGTTGTCCCAGCTACTTGGGAGGCTGAGGCATTGCTTGAGCCCAAGAGTTTGAGGTCACCATGAGCTAAGATGCCATGGCACTCTACTGAGGGTGACAAAGTGAGTCTCTGTCTCAAAAACAAACAAAAAGATAATGAACATATACATTGTCCCCAAAAGTATTCCCATGCCTGTTTGTAACAGTTTTTTCCTGCTTCTCTCTGCCTTTGACCTAGTCCTTACGATGATTGACCTGCTGACACTTCAAAATTAGTTTGCATTTTCCAGGATTTTATAAAATTGGATTCCCCCTGCCTCCCACGTCTTTCATTCAGCATAATTACTCTGACATTCATTCATGTTGCTCCATATATCAGCAATTAGTTCCTTAAATACATTGTCCGGTAATATTTTATTATATGGATAGACCATAATTAGTTTATCCTTTCTCCTGTTGGTAGACATTTGTGTTGCTTATGGTTTGAGCCTGTAACAAATAAATCTGCTGTGAATGTCCTATGCAAGTCCTTGTACAAGCAAGTGCTTCTAGTTCTCTAAAAAAATTGTCTAGGAATGGAATGATCAGATGGTAGTGAAAATGAATGCTTATTCACTGTTTCCACATAAAATGTCCTGCTCCCGGCTCCACTCCGCCTAGCAAGCTTATCGTATCCATCTTGCAGGACCCAGATCAATTTGGCCCCTCCTCTGTGAGGCATTTCTATAACCAGCCCCCCAACACTCCTCAGAATCAACAAGCCCTTCTTGGGGGCTTTCTGTGTGTCCTTCAACAACTTCTCCAGCAGAATGATTAAATATTTTCATAATGTTTACGTATCATTACTGCTTGATCTCGCTCCTGCCTCCCCTGCCAGCCTCTGCCTTTCCCTGACACCCTGGGCAGTCGAGTGAGACTCTGTCTCAAAAAACCCAAAAATCACTTTCTTAATCCCCACATTACATACTACACTTTCAGAGTACTCTGTCCTGTCTGTCCTTCCTTCCTTCCCGTCTCAAAATTTGTATATATAGAGGTGTGATCTTGTGATTTCCTCTCTCACCCTTCTAGATCAGGAGAACTGCAAGGATGGGGTCTGTATCTGGTTTTCGTTGTTGTTTTTGTCTATCATTTTACCCTTAGAGCCCAGCACAGCCTAAGGCTTCCGCAGGTGTAGTGGGAGATTTTGTGCTCCCTTCATGAGCATTACCCAGCATGGCCTCCAGGGGGCGACCAGACACCAGGCATCCTGCCCACAGAGACTGAAGCAAGCCCTGGACCAGAGACTGGGGCAGGTACCCGTGGCAGCAGCCCTGAAAAGTAGCACTTGGCATGCTTTAATGACATGCCTAACTCATGTCAGGCTCCTCTTCGCAACTGTAAATTCAAACCCAACTGTCCATTTGCTGCTGAAGTTGCATAAAATGCCATCCTGGATAATCTTGCACGCAGTGCAGAAAACTAGGCTTATGAACTCTCCATTTTTCTTGCATATGAAGTCAATACACAGAAATCTAATTACCACTCAGTAGCAAAGCCCCAGATTTATGGAACTGTGGAGTCCTGTTTTTCCTATTTCTGGATATTTGCTGGGTGTAAACCCTGAATTGGAAGCTGGGCCATCTGATGAGCACCACAGGCCATAGATACTCTCACTCCCAGAGACCCCACCCTGTCACAGAGCGGAGTGCACCTGCATCCTATGATGTGTGTGTATGTGTGCCCATATATATGTAATTTTAATGATACGTAAACATTATGAAAATATTTAATCACTTTGCTCCTGAAATTATATATCCCCCTTTACAATTTTCTTATAATATTTTGAAACCAAAGTCCTTTTTCACACCTCAAATATTTTTGTAAATTTTTTAAAAGTAGGGGGACCTGTGAGATGCACACACCCCGTGGATAAAGGCCCCTGATTGGAAACTTCAGTCTGTTGTGCTGCTGTGAGTATTGACTGGGCTCCTGCTAAGGGGGAGATGCTATGTGAGGTTCTGGGGAAATGGAGGCAAAGAGCAAGAGAGCTCCCAGCATGGCAGTGAGGACAGAGAGACAGCCAGTTAAATGGAGCACACACACAGGAACACCCAGGGGTGTGACAGATCGAATGGTGGAAAAGGAGCCTTGACCTTCAAGCCCTGGAGTCCAGATTTTCATACAGATAAGGAAGTCATGGAAGGCTTTTTAAGCCAATGAGTGGCAGGATAGAAGTTGCATTTTATGACTTCACACGGAATCTCTCACTATATTCCTTTCTCTTTTGAAGCCATTCTAAAGTGGGGTTCAGCAACCTCACCCGACTTCAGTCAGAGTGTCTCTGTGTTTACCCATTGTTATACATTAGGGTTTCACATACATGTTTCATTTGGAAAATGTAGACTATAAAGTCCCAGAGGACAGAGTCTTTTTGTTCAGTAAGGAACCAAGAATTGGCCCTGACTAGGTGCTCAATGAACATTTGCTGAATTACTATGAATATGTGATACAGGGGATTGAGTTGTGATAGTCTGGATTAGCACTCAGCAGTTATTCACTCTGCCACCCCTCCTGCTATGTACAGAGTGTACTTCCCTGGATCAAGATGCTAATCCCAGCCATGAAACTTTCCTGGACAGTTAAATATTACTGGATATGATGTGAACAGAGGCTTAAAATGTGCTGGTATTGTTGGGTTTACCCTTTCATGCTCTTGCATTTTGTATAAGAATGTGCCTGGCCAGGGTGAGTAGGCTCTAGACCTTAACTGCAGCTTGACAAACGCACACACCTGTATAAGCACTGACGCTCAAGCTAGAGACTATTTTCTGTATGCCCTGAAATTTCCCCATGTCCCTTTGATGTAAAATTTCCCCCATCCCTGGCCACAGACGACCTCCAATCTGCTTTCAGTAACTACAGGTTCATTTTGACTGCTCTAAAACTTCATATGAAAGGAATCATATGGTAACTACTGTGTCAGAATTCTTTCATTCCCATTTTTGAGATGCATCCATGTTGCTTCGTGTGTCAGTAATTTGTTACTTTGTATCACTGAATAGTATTTCATTTATGGATACAATGTATTTCCTTCATCCATTTACATGTTACAGTTGGATTCTCTGCAGGATTTTGCTATTTCAAATAAAGTATGGATATATGAGACTTTATGTGGACTTTTTTTCCTCTTGAGTAGTCCCCTCTCATGTGTAGGGAATACGTTCTAAAACCTCCAGTGGATGCCTAAAACCATGAATAGTACCAAATAGTACCAAACCCTATACATACTATAATTTTTCCTTTACATACATGCCTATAATAAAGTTTAACTTATAAATTAGATGCAGTAAGAGATTAACAACTGATAATAAAACAGAACAATTACAACAATATATTGCAATAAAGGTAAAATTAGAATGACTTGGACACAAGCACTGGGATACTGAAACAGTCGATTGGATAACTGAGCTGGCTAATTACTAAGTGCTAATGGGCAGGGAGTGTCCACAGCATGGAGGCTCTGGATGAAGGGATGACTTCCGTGCCTGGTAGGATGGAAATGGACAGTGAGAGATTTTATCATGCTGTTCAGACCAGTATACAACTTAAAACTTATGAATTATTTATTTCTGGAATTTCCATTTGATGTTTCTGGGCTGCAGTTGACTGTGGGTAACTGAAAACTTGGAAGGTGAAATCTTGGATAAGGGGAGACGACTGTGTCTAGAAGTGGAATTGTTGAATCAAATGGTAATTGTATTCTTACTTTTATAGAGAACCACCAAACTATTTTCAAAAGTGGTTATGCCATTTTACATTCCCACCACTTGATATTGCCAATCTATAAATTTATTCATCCTCAAGTGTATGCAATGGCATCTCATTGTGGTTTAATTTGCATTTGTTTAATGGCTGATACTATTGACCATCTTCTCTGGTGCTCATCAGCCATTTGTATACCTTTGTTTTCTTTGCCTGTATTTTTTTTTCTTGGTTACATTTTCTTTCTTTTAGGTTTTATTTTTTTATTAAATCATAACTTTATGGGGTTCGGGGTATTGCTTTAATATACAATGTGAAATGCTTACATTGAAATAAGTAACACGTCCATCACAATTATACTCATTTCTTAATAGTTTTGAAATGTACCATTGCATCCTGCACATGAGGTCCCCCCCAATACCCTCCTCCTCCCCACCCCTTCCGTCCCCTCTCTCTCCTCTTCCCTTTCCACTTTCTGGACTAGAGTTATGTTTTGCCATCCATATGAATGTGTAGGTGCTTATATATTGATTTCAGAGTAATATTGAGTAGATTGGATACTTTTTTCAATTTTTGAGATACTTTACTGAGAAGAACATGTTCCAGTTCCATCCAGGTAAACATAAAAGATGTGAAGTCTCCATCTTTTTTATGGCTGTATAGCATTCTATGGTGTACATATATCACAATTTGTTAGTCTATTCATGGGTCAATAGGCACTTGGACTGTTTCCATGTCTTGGCCATTATGAATTGGGCTGCAATAAACTTTCTGGTGCAAATGTCTTTGTTGTAAATTTTTTTTTTTTTTTTTTGGTAAAGACAGAGTCTCATTTTATCACCCCAGGTAGAGTGCCATGGTGTCACACAGCTCACAGCAACCTCTAACTCCTGGGCTTAGGTGATTCTCTTGCCTCAGCCTCCCTGAGTAGCTGGGACTACAGTTGCCCGCCACAACACCTGGCTGCTTTTTTTGTTTGTTTTGCAGTTCAGCTGAGGCCAGGTTTGAACCCGCGACCTTTGGTATATGGGGTCGGCACCCTACTCGCTGAGCCACAGGCGCTGCCCTGTTGTAAAATAATTTTTGATCATCTGGTTATATAGCTAGTAGAGAAATGGCAGGATTGAACAGTAGGTCTACTTTTAGTTCCTTGAGTGTTCTCCAAATTTCTTTCCAAAATGGTCGTATTAGCTTGCATTCCCACCAACATTGTAGAAGTGTTCCCTTCTCTCTGCATCCATGCCAACATCTGTACTTTTGAGATTTTGTGATGTGGGTTAATCTTACTGGAGTTAGATGATATCTCAAAGTGGTTTTGATTTGAATTTCTCTGATGATTAAAGATTATGAGCATTTTTTCATATGTTTGTAGGCCGTGTGCCTGTCTTAATTGGAGCAGTATCTGTTCAAGTCTCTTGCCCACATAGAAATGGGGTTATTTATTCTTTTTTTGTTGATTAATTTGAGTTCTCTGTAGATTCTATTAGACCTTTGCCGGAAGCATAACCTGCAAAAGTCTCCTCCCATTCTGAAGGTTGTCTGTTTGCTTTACTTACTGTGCTCTTGGCTGTGCAAAAGCTTTTTAGTTTGATCAGATTCCAGTAACATATTTTTGGTGTTGCTTCAATTGCCCAGAGTGTCCTCCTCATAAAATATTCTCCCAGGCCAATTTCCTCAAGTATTTCCCCTGCACTCTCTTCTCCTATTTTTATAGTTTCATGGTGTAAGTTTAAAACTTTTATCCAATGCTATCAATTTTTGTTAATGGTGAAAGGTGGGGGTCCAGTTTCAGTCTTCTACAGTTCACCAGCCAGGTCACCCAACACCATTTGTTAAATAGGGAATCTTTCCCACACTGAATATTTTTGATAGGCTTGTCAAAAATCAAATGACGATAAGTAGCTGGGTTCATCTCTTGGTTCTCTATTATGTTCCATAAATCTACCACTCTGTTTTTGTGCCAGTAACATGCTGTTTTGATCACTATAGATTTATGGTATAGTCTGAAATCTAGTAACGTGAAACCTCCTAATTTGTTCTTTTTTCTGAGTAACATATTTGCTAGTCGAGGTTTTTTCTGATTCCATATAAAATGAAGTATTATTTTTTCCAGTTCTTTAAAGTATGACAGTGTTGCTTTAATAGGGATTGCATTAAATCTTTAGATTGCTTTGGATAGTATGGACATTGTAACAATGTTGATTCTTCCCAGCCATGAGCATAGTATGTTTTTTCCATTTGTTAACATCTTCAGCTGTTTCTTTTCTCAGAGGTTCATAGTCTTCTTTACAGAGATCTTTCGCGTCCTTTGTTAGGTAAATTCCCAGATATTTCATCTTCTTTGGCACTACTTTGACTTTTGGAACAAAGTCCTTGACTTTATTTTTGCTTGACTATCGTTGGCATATATAAAAGCTACTGACTTGTAAGTATTGATTTTGTATCCTGATACACTGCTGTATTCCTTGATCACTTCTTTTTTTTTTAATAA
>CAUYRH010172006.1:0-26948 GCA_963574655.1 Perodicticus potto | reverse complement strand
CCCCAGACAATTGAAGCAACACCAAAAATACATTACTGGGAATCAATTTAAACCAAGAAGTGAAAGATCTCTACAATGAGCACAATGACACTGAAGACAGAAACTAAAGAGGATACAAAAAATGAACACAGCATGATGACACTAAAGATAGAAACTAAAGAGGATACAATACATCTCGTGCTCATGGGCTGGAAGAATTTTAATACCTTTAGGTGTCTTTGAAAATCCCAAGCAATCTATGCACTCATTGCAATCTCTGTAAAAGTACTAATGATCCTCATGGAAATAAACAAAAAATTCTAAAATTTATGTGGACCCACAAAAGAACCCAAGTAGCCAAAGCAGTATTAAACAAAGGAAACATAACTGGAGGTACCACAGTTTCTGTTTCAAAATCTACTACAATGTTATAACCAAAAGAACATGGTATTGGTATAAAGCAGACACATAAACCAATAGTAGAAAATAGGTAACACTGAACTAAATCCACATATTTACAGCCAAGTTATTTTTAACAAAGGCATTAAGAACAAACTTTGGGGAAATGACAACCTTTCAATAAATGCTGCTGGGAAAACTGGATATTCCCCTGCAGAAGAATGAGATTAGATTTCATTTTTCAACATACACAGAATCAACTCAAAATAGATTAAAGACTTAGTAAGTCTGGAAACTTTAAAACTACCAAGAAAGAAATAACAAACAAAACTTTTGGCTCGCCGCCTGTGGCTCAATCTGCTAAGGCGTCAGCGACATACACCTGAATCCAGCCCCGACCCGTCAAACAACAATGATGGCTGCAACCAAAAAATGTCTGGGCGTTGTGGCAGGTGGCTGCAGTCCCAGCTACTTGGGTGGCGGAGGCAGGAGAATCGCTTGAGCTCAGGAGTTGGAGGTTGCTGTGAGCTGTGATGCCACTTCACTCTACCCCTCCTCATAAAGTATTCTTGAGGCTCTGTCTCAAAAAAAAAAAAAAAACAAGAAGAAAGAAAGAAAGAAAAACTTTTCAGCATTATCTGAAGGAATTTCTGGGTAAGAGTTTAAAAGCATAAAGGATCAAAATTCAAAACGTCCTTCTTTATCTCATATGTAAGTACAGTTATTACACATAAACTAAAAATAAAATAGAAAAAAAAACTGCCTCCAACTGGCTCCTACGAGACTCTCTCCTCCCATGGCTTCTGCCACTCCTCCCTCCTTTTACCACCTTAGATCTTCCCTTCAGTTCCTTGAATCCTTTGATTCCCCTCTTCACACCTCTTTCTTCTCCACCTTTTCTCTTACCTCTTCAGTTACTTCCGGTCATTTGAACTTTAGCCCCCTACACCCATCGAGTGCTCTCAAGGGATTCAGGGACCCCAAACAATAAATAAGATAAAGAATAAGATAAAATTTTAACTGGAAATGGACTGCATATTTTATCTACTCAAATGGACATTAGAGGCAGCCAGATCCCTGCTTGATATATCCTCAGCTACTTGCCTAAAAAGTGACCCAAGACCTCAGTAACATTATATCAAGGCAAAAGAAAATAATGAACATCTTCACAAATACTGGTTCAAAAAAATATTTAGTCATTATTGGGTCAGTAACCTCAATTTATCCATTTTTGTCAGAATTATTATTATATTACTATATTTGGATAAAAGTATAAAGTGAGTAAAAATAAGAAATAGCTATTTTTCTAGACCAGTGAGTTTTGTATTACTATTCTTGGCTACTAATTGACTCATGGCTACAAATTTTTAAATGAAAGTTATAAGGTCTTTTGGTCTGTCTGCTTATTATGTATGCATATATATACCAGGTCAGATAATTAAGTATGCAAATTCATCTTAGAAAAAATGCTGCATAATTCACTGCTGAATATCACTATGGTCACCAGAGGACCAAGGGGAGTACCTTGAATGTGACCATAGAGATATTCAGCAATGAGATATGAAGCACTTTTTCTAGGATGAGTTCACGAACTTCATTGTCCAACCTCACATGTACGTATATTATGCATATGTGATATTTTTCTAACTCTGAATGGTATTACCAAATTAAATTATAAAATCTCTTCAAGGAGCTCTGTTCAAATGGACTTGAAGACTAATGTGTGTCTATATAAATTAAATAGTCCTAAAATCCGCAGAAAGAGAGGAATTAACTCAGATGTTTCCAAAGTTCACTTGACTTTTGTAAATCTTTGGTAAATAATGCTTATTTAATATTGTTTGCTTAATAAAAACTTGTATGTCTTCTGAGTTATAAGCATTAAATATAATATGAACATATACATTTGTTCTACTTTTTGAAGTAATATATCTACTGGATATTTAATGTTATAAACATTATTCAACCTAAGAACACATATGTAAATAAAGGTGCAATAAATATTAATTGATATTATTATTTCATATATATTAAGGACAACTTAATTTTGTAATGCTTGCCTAATATGCATATTCTGTACAAATAGTTAACAGGCAAATTCCTAGAGATAATGGATAGCCTTGTTTGGTATTATAGCTTGTCTGCCTAAAAACAATTTACAAAATATTTTGCAACTTTCAATTTTAATATTATGCTAATTTAAATTAATAATAGGTATTAATTGCCTAGATCATTTCTAATAAGATAAAATACTGATATATAAGTTACTAAGTGTAGCTTTTCATATATTTTGCATCTTTTGTTATATGATCATTTATATGATATTGAGAAGCTAAATATAATTGAGTCTATTAATAATTAATAAACTTCTGTTTTTTTGCTCTTCCATTCTTTTTTTAAATTTTTTTTTATTAAAGCATAGCTGTGTACATTAATGCAATTATTGGGTACCATATGCTGGTTTTATATACAATTTGAAACACTTTCATCAAACTGGTTAACATAGCCTTCACCTCATTTTCTTAGTTATTGTGTTAAGACATTTATATTCTACACTTAGTAAATTCAACATGTACTCTTGTAAACTGCACTATAGGTGTGGCCCACCAATTACCCTCCCTTTACTCATCCTCCGCTTCTTCTTTCCCCTTCATCTTGGGCTGTAGTTAGCTTATAGCTTTCATATAGAAGTGTGGGTGTTTATAAATTGGTTTCATATTAGGTCTGAGTACATTGGATACTTTTTCTTCCATTCTTGAGATAAATAAACATCTTCTTTTTGACACATTAATATTTGTTCTATGAGAAAGAATGTTCTTTTAGGAATTGTGAGATAGTGTGTATATAAATAGGTTATTCTGTTACTGAACCCAGTTTATAGCAGACAATTCACAATTCTCTATTTTCTAGTGTCCTCTATAAATGAAAGGTTAGTTATGGTTAGAAGTTACAATCATATAATCAATATATGTAAAATAAACTATTAAAAATAATAAAAGATACAACTCTGAAAATAATTCTAAAAAAGGAAGATGTGTTTTAAATAAGTAAGATATGAAGTATGAAAGATGTGATTTTATTCAGGGAGGAAAAAAGTTATTTTGTTCTGTGTGGGGTTAGAAATCCCCACATATATGTCTCATGTACGTCTCATTTGAGTGAGCCACTAATGGGTTAAACTGGCTTTTGCCTTCACAGAAAAAGCAAACAGGTTTGGGCTACCCTGAGGCAAACACAAAGGCTGTTTTCTGGTCATCTGGAAACAGAAACTTTGAAGTTTTTACAGCAGTAGGTTCCAAGGAGTTAGAAGCTGAAAAGCTTCTTGCCTGGAGACACGGTCCAGAGGTTGAGGAAATGTTTTACATTTTGTCAAAAGCCTAAAGACCTCAGCACTGTGGAGAAACAAAGTCATAAAGCCATTTAAGGTTAAATTGGTGAGCACATGAGGAGTTTCAGAAAGCAGTTCCCTTGTAGCTCTGTCTCTTATTTGTATGTAGATTTCTTACACAAAAGCTGAGGCTCATTTACAAGAAGTTAAGGTAAAAGAGCACTGTGCTGGTTTGCAGACATGATATCTGCCACTTAGGTTTAGGGTTAGATAGAGGAAGTTAGATAAAAGTGAATGTTGTAAACCATAGATTAAGTGTGCATGTGACTGTCAATGTATATAAGGTGGTCAGAAATAAAGTTAATTTGCTACATGCCACAACAGAGCTTGTAGCTTGCTTCTTGCGCCCTTCTTAACGTTACAGTGTGAATTTACACCTGAGGCAAAGCTGCAGCTCCTCGTGTCTCTGGTCACACAACAGTTCTGCAATGACTGGGTGCTCCAGATGAGAAAGTGGAAATTTGCATGGATAATCAAAACAGAATTTTTTAAAAAGGGGAGAAGGATTATAAACAGGAGTTTTGCGTGTAGTTAACTATGAATCTTTTTTTCATTCCGTAAAAATTCCCCTCTTTAAAAGCCTGGCAGCTCGAACCATCCACCAGATATCCTTTAGTACCAAGTACCAACAAATAATACAAGTCGTCCATCTACTAATTTATTATGAACTATAAATAACATAGAAGAAAGAGAAGAGTGTCATATATTAAGATAATAGAACATAAAAGAACATGAACAGTATCCCAAGCAAACACAGCATGATGTTCCCCATCAGTCTATTTAGTCATGTGTAAATAGGTCTTGTTCTGCTAAGTAGTGAGTTGGTAGTCTTATGGAGCTACCTACCTCTTGACTAAAAAGAGTCCTAGAAATCATGACTCAGCCCAATGGAATAATCTGTAAGTTACTTAAGAGTATATGTTTGAATTCTGAAGTACCTAGCATAGTCCTTTTCCATAGCTCCTTCTCAGTTGATGATATAAAACTCTGGCTAATTACTGATTGAAGATCTTCTAGGAGTGCATCAGAGTAAAAACACCTATCCACAGTCTTAAATAATTAATCTAGCTAAAGAGAATTAAGTCTATCTTTAAGAGGCTATGGATAATTTGTCAATGATGTGTTTTAATGTAAAAATTTTGATGACAAGAATAATGCAACTGACAAGAAAGTTTAATTCTGTGATGTTCAAAATATGATAATAAAGCCATTAACAAAAACCTAATTTAAAAAACAATCTCTAATGATAATCATAAAGCCTTTAAAAACAGTGAATGTTACATCTAATGTTTAGAACTGAATAAAGCACATATTTACAGTGAAAAAAATCTTAAAATATAATATAAATCATGAGAAATAATATACATACAAGAATATTAAGTAAAGAGATTTAATGAATCCAGAACAGGGCTTAGCCATTTGTATTTTATAAAACTCTACATTAAATGACTATACTTGAAGATGTTAGATTCAAATTAAATTTTCAAAGCCTTATTGATTTGTAAAATGAAAACCTGTAATTTTAAGAAAGTTAATTCTAGTGGAAAAGCAAACTGTAGTTATCCTATTTTGTGAAACTACTCTAAAATTATACATGTGGTGCTCTGGGATCATGGACGAGATGATCATAATTCTACTAGAGAGAGCATAGGAAGCTCAAAAGGTGTTGTCAACTAATTGTTAATTATTCTTCTTTATTGGGAACTTTATGACCAACCTTGGTTCCAGTGATAATCAAGAATTGATCTGAAGGGACCTCTGTTTTCCTCTAAATACATATATGAGTTGTAATCCCCAGAACTTTCTCAGTTAATGGGAAAGCACCTGGGAGGCAGCACTATACTCTGCAGATCAGGATAAATTGCTCCACTTCTAAACCAGTAAAAGTCTGGGATTCCACCTGTCTTCCCTTTTGACATTGACATGTGGATCCAACTAACTATTCACTTGATGGTAAGGTTCCTGAAGTTGACGCTCACCTCTGCCCAGCTCAAAAATATAATTTTCATTAATTTTGTCTGGATCTGGTCTCCAGGTGGTAGCATGGGTGTCAAGACTTCAACCTTTTAGTAAGTCCAATAATATATATAAATGTAGGGTGAAAGTCTAAAGTTCTTTCAACTCATGGAAAACAGCCAAGTGCTAATCCAAAATCACTGTCTCAGAACAGAGAGAAATTCAAAGCCAAGTACTTGGGCCTGGATCTTGGGTGGCATGTTCCTGAATGGTAGAGTTATTGCATTACAGGTTGGTGTAAGTTGTTTGGGGAATAGCATATGTGAGCCCACAAAGCTTACAATGGACATCAGTGAGAAAGCCAGACTGATGACTCAGAGTTTGTTAATATAGTCTGTCCTAACTGAGCATGTTTCTGATTAAGTTTAAGACTTTGCTTTATAGATTTACTCTTGATAAATAAGAGACTTTAAACTCTAACAAAAATCCATCTTATGAGTTCACAGCTTTTAAATAATGTTGTAGGAGTAAGACTTGTATAAATTCCATTGAATCACTTAACTTAAGCAGAAATCAATTAAGAATATGACTTTTAATTCATTCATTGTATCTTAGTATATGTAAAAATAATATATGCTTATATGTGATTCTCAGAATCTAGAGGGAAGACACAAAACACCAATATTATCAAAAAAAGGGTTACACACTGAGTGACTACTACTCTCATTACACAGTTAGACTTTGACCAAGGATTTCAAGATTAGTAGTAGATGGGTTAGAAACAAGCAAATAAACAACAAAAAACAAACAAATAACAACATAATACTTTAAGCAGAAGAAACAACAGATGTTAGTAAAGTTTTATGATATCGAAAATCTCAAATTTGTCTTAGTGGTTGGTTCTTTTACATTCAAGAAAAATAATTTATAATTTTTTAAAATAGGTATCATCAAAAATTGCTGCATACTTCATTCAGATGGGTTTGGATAATAATCTCAAAAGGCACAATTCCAAATGGCATATTCCTGAATGTTGAAATCCCAAAGGATCCAAATCACTAAAGTCTGAAATTCTTAAAATCACAATATAAAAAGATTGAAATCCTGAATATTGAGATCTTGAAAGCTGATTTCTAGTGAAGGGATTAGTGCATTTTTGTTTGTACATAGGATAGTTGCACCAGGTTTGTTGTATCATGTTAGGCAAAACTCTTATCTTGCTATTATCTTCATTTAGAATTTATATGATTTAAAGATGTGTGTAGGTGGCAAATTGACAAGAGGAGAACTTGTAGCCTTAGTTTTAGGTGACAATTTGAGTGAATTAAGAAATAACGGTGGCGCCTATGGCTCAAAGGAGTAGGGCACCAGCCCCATATGCTGGAGGTGGTGGGTTCAAACCCAGCCCCAGCCAAAAAAAAAAAAAAGAAAAGAAAGAAAGAAAGAAATACGTAGAAACCTGGTAAAGCATTATTTTGGATGTATCCATGAGGGTGTTTCCATATTGGTCTGGTAGTCTGAATGGACTAACGAGGAAGATGTGCTTTCAGTGTTGGTAGCACCATCCAGTTAGGAGGGGCCCCAGAGAAAACAAATAATGACTTGGATTTATCTCTCTTTTCTTTGGATGCCTTGGACAATAGAGATTTGACTCCACAAAAACACATTATCACAACTTTTTTTTTTTTGAGACAGAGTCCCAAGCTGTCACCCTGGGTAGAGTGCCCTGGCATCACAGCTCACAGCAAACTTCAACTCTTGGGCTTAAGTGATTCTCTTGCCTCAGCCTCCCAAGTAACTGGGACTACAGGGGCCCACCACAATGCCCAGCTATTTTTTTGTTGCAGTTGTCTTTGTTGTTTGGTGGGCCCGGGCTGGATTCTAACCCGGCCAGCTCTGGTTTATACAGCTGGCATCCTAGCCACTGAGCTACAGGTGCAGAGCTAACATTTTAATTTTTGTGTAAGCATCAAGTATGTAAGTAAAAACATTAAATCCCAAACAATAAAAAAATGAATTTTTTTAAAACCAAAGCAAAACAAATGTTCTCATGGCAAACAAACAAACAAAATTTCCTCAGTAAATGAAGAGATGCCCTTTCTGCACATTTGCATTTATGAAAGAAAACATTTTTTGATATCTTGATTCTCTGGGTAACTGCTTATGTGGTGGTGATCAATGATGTTTTTAATCAGTCTCACCAGAAGTGTTAGGTTGCTCATCATGGTATTTCAGATGACTATACTTACAAAGTTAGATGCACACAATCATAGTTACGTGCATTTTTCTTTTTTGGCTCAAAATTGTTATAACCCTGAGGTCATCATTAGTATATGTTTATGCTTGGAAAAATATGTATGCTAATATTACCTATTTTGTAGTGTAAAGTGGCCTATGAAATTTTCTGTCCTATTCTGTGTTTTTCAAATAAATTTCCCTTTTAAAATGTGAATAATATATTTTAAAATGTTTTAATATTTGTACTTTCATTCAGAATTATACTTTCCAGATTTTGATCTTTTGGGATTGTGATTTGGGGAATTTTAGACTTTAGGGATTTTGATTTTTCAGGATCTCAGCATTTGAGATTATAACATTTGGGAAAATGTATTTCAGGAATATAATCAGCTCTCATTTCAGATCATCTTCTGAAGCAAGAGTATGGAAGCAGGAAGCTTTATGGTACATGTGGTTAGGAGATTATAGACCCATGTACAGTAAGAGCAACAGAGGATTTAAGTGGGGAGTGATGATGTTCTACAGGCAGAAAGGTTGTCTTTCCAGGCAATTGGCACTTTTTGCATGTCAGTCAAGGTGTTTGACAATCAAGGGGGAGTAAGGTCATTCTGACCAATCTTATCAAAGAATAATCAAACTAACATTAAAGGGAAACAACCCTGGCACATAGCACATATGATTTTTATAAAAACTATGTATATATGTGACCTCCTTTGATAATATTACTAAGTGCCTTGCCAACATGAATATAATAGGCATTCAATTAATTTCCTGGAAGGTTTTTATTTTCTTCCTATGGGCTAATTACATCTAGAATTTCCTCTCTGTTCAATTGGTTTAACCTATTATGCCATTCCCATTTGCTCTAAAACTTAATTTTTCTGTGGATATGTATCACTTTCTGTGGGCTTATCTTAATTTTTCTGAGAACATTTGTTTTGTTTTAAAATTTTTCATTTTTTTTTATTGTTTGGATTTCATGTTTTTAAATTTCTAATAGCCAACTTGGAGACAGAAGTTAAAGTAAGCAAGGCCTTCAACCTGGGGATGTAAGGTGGGAACTGGAGGTAAACTCAGGAAAAGTTCAAGAGCTTAAGAGAAGTGGTCACAAGAGCAAAAGCTAAGAAACACAGCTGGCATATATTATAGTTTATGGATTATGAGTCTAGACATAAGAGAAAGGATAGTGGAGAAAGATGCAAACAAATACATACACAAATATGTTCAACAAAGAGAGAGCGAGGAAAGAAAAGCATGGTGAGATTATAAACATGTTTAGAAAAAAGAGTCAACATTAGAAACAGTTAACGCTAATTAAGTAGAAAAGAAATCTACAAGACTCTTGCAGCATATGTAAGGGCATTAGTGCAGAAAAAGAGAACAAGGCACCATAATAAACAATTGAACTAGATGCCGCTTGAGGAGGTCTTATTAATTCACTGAACACATCATGTCAGACCTTCTTCTGAAGCAATAGTATGGTGTGTATAGGGGATAACAGAACTATTTAGTAGCAACTGAGTTATGGACTAATGATGTTCTACAGGTTGAAGAACATCAACAACCTGATGAAAGAGAGGGCAATACTTTGTGTTTCAGCCAACTGGTTTGACAGTGGAATATTTTTTTCTGAGATGTCTTAAGAGAAGACAAAGTTATCAAACTCCTGTTAGAGGAAGACACATCTTATATCCCCCTGCACAAAGACATTTTGTTATAACTGTAGACATATCTAACCTCACTTGATTCTAATGGTGAGGATGTTCCAAACCCAAATGTAACAGCCATTCAGTCAATTACTTGTAAGGTTTCTATTTTTTTTTCTTGTTTGTTAATTGCACTCAGAAATCCCTCCATTCTCTTCTAGTTACCTTATTATTTCTTGTTCATATATTTCAAAATTTTATTTTGTTGTGATTATCACTAAACCTCTGATAGGCAATTTAGAGACAGAAATCAAACTAAGCAAAGAATTCAAGCTAGAAAGATGTTTTTAACTCAGGTAACATAATTTAAAAGCTCAAAAGGAGTAGTCATAGGAATAGCATCTCAGAAACACAGAAGCCATATGATGTATTTAAGGGTGGTAAGTTAGAGAGAAAGCATAGAAGAAAGAAAAATGCAAACAAAAAGTATACATACACACATACACATAAATGAGAAAAACAGAATGGAAATATAAGTGTGTAAGAATGTTTAGAAAAGAATCAACAATAGAAAAGTTCTCTACTTGTTAGATACAAAATAAATCAATAAGACTTTATAAAATAGAACAAAGGAAGTCAAGAAGCAAGAACAAGGCATTATAATGACCAATTGACCTGGATGCCAATATATTGGATAATATCAGTTCCTTAGTGGGCAAATAGTTGGCGTGAAAGTAAAACAAATATTTAATGTTACATTAATTTGTGAAATATCCTTTAACACTTTAGAATATTCATACTTTAACAATGATGTGAACACATTATATTCAATAAAGTTAGCTTTATGACTACAAAAAAACAGCAGGGCAACACTTTATATTACTCTAGATATTTTCCTTTACTCCTCAAGAGTTAGAGCAAAGCAAGAGAAAATGAAAGCAGAAAAGGTTTTACTTGACTGTCATTTGATGACTTCAGGATTTTCAAGTCCTCTAGATGTTTTAAGTTTACTTTATGTTCAGAATGCCTTTGCAATCTTTATACACCTCCACCTCCTCCTTGGAACTACTACTACCATGCTGATGAGCTATACCTTTTCCTTTAGTTGACAGATATACACACACACACATTTTAAAATTTAAAAAAGAACAAAATGGGTGAGCCATTTTCTGATGTCACTGGCAATGTAAAAGAATTTCCATTTCTCCACATCCTTGATTTGAGTTGTGAATATTGAATATTTGCCTTTTTTATCTAAGCTTTTATATATATGTGAAGTGGTCTCTCATGTTGGTTTTGAATATCATGTCCTAAATGACTTACAATGTTAAAGATACTTTAATATTCATTGTGGAATTGTCAGGCTTCTTTACATATTCTTAGTATAAGTCTGAGCATATGATATGCAAATATTTTCCCTCATGTCATGGTTTTCTTTTGATATTCTTGATAATGCTTTCAAATCATGAGCGTTTATCATTTTCATGAGGTCCAATTTATGTACATTGTTGTTGCTGATGTTTTTGATGCCATATTTAAGAATTCATTGCCTAACCCAAGGTCACAAAGATATGCCTCCTATGTTTCTTTCTAAAGATTTATTACATTTATGACTGTACATGATTTGAGGTAATTTTTATGTAAGGTATGAGGTAAGGTTCAGCTTCTTTCTTTTAGATATGGATATCCAATTGTCCTGGCCAAACTTTTTTGAAAACATATAGCTTCTTAATTGGTAATATTCTTTGATAACTATATACGCAGTTAGCGTCCTCATTTCATCCTGTATTTAACCATACAATTGCTAAGGTTAGAATTTCTATCCTGACAAAATATGTTATATGAAATAAAGAATGAAAATTTTGGTGCTTCCTTCTTGCCATGGAGTCCAGAAATAGCATTTGGGATTTATGTAATTGTTGGTAATAACTTGTGCATATAAATATATTTGCATGTCTTGGCATCTTATTTATTTGGGTCTTGCTATTAGTCCTCTGTATAGTTTATAAATCTTTTGGGGGAGGTCCTAAGAATTATTGTAGGGAAATAGCTGGGATCATGAGATTTATTCCAACCAGATGACTAAAGCATCACCACTTGAAACAATTTATGCCAGTGCAGGAGGCCTCCTCTGAGACTCACATGCTGATTACCTCATACCGCTGAGATGTCAGTCTTTAATGCCTCACAAGTGGAAATCTCTACCTTCTTCCTAATTGGCATCCCAGGGATGGAGCACGCTCACATTTGGATCTCCTTCCCCATTTGCCTCATATACTTGGTTGCCATTCTGGGGAACTGCACCATCCTCTTTTTCATAAAAACAGAAGCATCTCTGCATGAGCCTATGTATTATTTCCTCTCCATGCTGGCATTTTCTGACCTGGGACTTTCCATCTCCTCCCTTCCAACCATGCTGAGAATCTTCTTGTTCAATGTCATGGAGATTTCCTCAGATGCCTGCTTTGCCCAAGAGTTTTTCATTCACACCTTCTCAGCTATGGAGTCATCAGTACTTCTCATCATGTCTATTGATCACTTTATAGCCATCTACAACCCTTTGAGATACACATCCATCCTCACCAGTGACAGAGTCATTAAAGTTGGCCTTGTATTTGCTGCAATAGGTATTTTACTTTTCTTCCCTTTCCCATTTATTCTAAAGAGGCTGAAATTCTGTAAGAAAAGTCTTTTATCTCACTCTTATTGCCTTCACCAGGATGTCATGAAGCTAGCCTGTTCTGACAACAGGGTCAATATCATCTATGGGTTTTTCGTTGCCCTTTTATCTATATTGAACTTGGTATGCATTTCTGTGTCTTACCTTCTGATCCTGAAAGTTGTTATGGGCATCACCTCACACAAGGTCCGCCTCAAGGTCCTCAACACTTGCATCTCCCACATCTGTGCCGTGCTCATCTTCTATGTGCCCGTCATCACCTTGGCTGCTCTTCACCGTTTTGCCAAAAATGTTTCTCCAATTATTAGGGTCATAATAGCTGATATCTTCCTTCTAATTCCCCCACTAATGAATCCTATTGTGTACTCTGTGAAGAGTCAGCAGATTAGAAATTTGATCCTGGCAAAAGTATGTCAGAAACAGCATTGATGGTAGAAATATCAGCTTTAGTGAAATCCTGGCTCACTTTGTGATTTCTTTTTATTTATTTATTTATTTATTTATTTATTTTATTTTTTAATTGTTGGGGATTCATTGAGGGTATAAGAAACCAGGTTACACTGATTGCATTTGTTAGGTAAAGTTCCTCTTACAATTGTGTTTTGCCCCCAACAGGTGTGGCAAACCCCAAGACCCCACCCCCTCGCTCCTTCCCTCTCTCTGCTCCTCCTTTCCCCACCCCTCCCTCATTCTTTGTGATTTCTTAACAAATGTAGGAATCCAAGAATGAATGAAAAAGAGACTGTATACAAAGATACAAGGCATATACTCAGTAGGTCTATTGAATGTTATATAATTTATTTAATTAAGCAGTGAGAACATTCTAGATTAATTGTCTTGGAGGTTAGGCTTAGGGTAAAAATAAGCTTATAACTAAGTTTTCCATTTCCATTCTCCTTTTTATCTCTCTACACCACTAACTATCAAGTATATCAGCCTCAACCATAACAGAATAGTCCAAATTAAAATTAGTCATTTTGTAGGTATTATTTAAGGAAAAAAAAAGAAAATGTTCATTTAGGAAGAAACAATAATGGCTCTGATTGACTTGGGCATAACGAGTGCTGATTCATGTATAGTGAAAGATTAAGTATACTCAAAGATTAAGTATACACACTCCTCATTCATACAGAGTTAACATCACCTATATGAGGTGTGTGTTTGTGTGAGTCATTAGCAAATCAAATAAACTATTAAAAATGTCCTCATGCTAAAGTATTTTAAGTATGTTTGGAGATGTAAGGTTCATATGCATAAAATAATTAATATCAATGCAAAAATTATAGATAAGCAAATATTTTATTTGTTTATATTTTTGTTATCTACAGTAGAGTCCTTAAATTTTTTCCTTTAATGTATGTTGCTCCTCATCTAATTATATTAGTCACTAATAAAACACCTTCCATATGTCCCTGTTATGTGCTTAAATTTCAGTATTAATTTTCTATTGTCTATATTGTAAATCAATGTCAATTTATTTAACATGCAACTTTTTACTTTTGTCTTGTGCTCAGCAAAGTTCCTGGAATATACAAGTTCTTTATTGTATGATTGTGAAAATCATAATAATTTGAGTTAAATTTGAATATATGCATAAAATATTTGACAAGAAAGTCAAATAATCAATTGGAGTATGTCTGGGAAATTTCATTAATATATAGTTCACGTGTTCTACAAATTAATTACCTGGAAGAGAAAAGACAATACAAGCAGAGTGTGTGTGTGTGTGTGTGTGTGTGTGTGAGAGAGAGATCTACTCACATCCTCACTAAAACACTGGAAGTTACCTAGTATACCTACTTATAATAATCACTAATGTCTTTCACCCACACTAAACCATGAATATCAAAAAATTGCCACATTACTATGATAGACTGTCCATTGCAAGTAACAGCAAATCAAATATTATATTAGCCAAGATATTATAATGGCTCACAGAAAGTTAAACTTGCCATAACCTGGGAGCTTTAGCACAGTTAAGTGCTGGAAAGAAATTGTTGGTAGCAATAATTCTTGCACTCTTTACCTCTCCATCTTGGTTCCAACAATATTTTGAATGAAGCTAACCCATGTGATGTGTTACATGGTCCCAAAGTGGATAAACAAGCAATATCAGCTGAACTTGCAGAATGGAGTACTAAGGTTACTAAGCAGGAAATGTTTGATTTCTTTAAGAACTAAGTTTAACAGTTGATACCTCTGAAATTTCAGATTTGATATTTCTTGTTTTGCTTTTATTGTGAAGGCACATCCTATTCTTTCAAACATATATTTCAGCTCATGATTATCTTTCAAAAAAATTTTACAGCAATTTTTGTGAAACCATGGACAAGTCAAAAATTTGTATTATTTTCAAATACGAGTTCTATCATGAAAACAATGCAGTGCAGACAGCATGAAATATCAATGAAGTGTTCAGGAAGGATGTGGCTAATGAATCCACAGTACACTCATGGTTTAAGAAGCTATATTCTTCTTGTAAGATTTTAATGATCCATGTAATGATGAGCTGAAAGCTGTAGTGGAAGCTAACCCATCTACATGTGAATCAGCAGCAAGATTTGATGTTACTATTCCAACAATATTGAACCAAATAAAGAAACTGGATAAATGGATTCCACATGAATTAAATGCATGTTAAATAGAAATCAGCTCATAACTTGCCTTTATCGATGTCATGACATAAATGTAAACCATTTTTACAACATATTGTTAGATGCCATGAAAAATGTTTTTTTAATAAATACAAGTGCTCAGTACAATGGCTGGATAAAGATGAAATGCTGAAATGTATTCAAAAACTGAATATTTGTCAAAAAAAAGCTAATTGTGTCTGTAGTCTGGTTCAATGCTGGTGTTATACACCCATTATAGTTTAATGAAATCTGATAAATCAATTACAGCAGATGCCTACTGCAAGGAATTGAACAAAATGACAAGGATGTTTGCAATTAAGCAGGGCAGATTGATCAATAAAGATAGACCAATTCTCTTGCAAGGCAATGCTCAATCACATGTCAGATGAACAACACTGCTCCAACTACAGAAACTGAACCTTGAAACTCTGTCATCCACTTGTATCCACCAGACTTTGTAACAACTGACTACTAGTTCCTCTAGGCTTTGGATCACTTCTAGCAAGGAAAAGTATTCAATTCTCAACAAGCTCTGGAAAAAATTTTATGTGATTTCACTGCCCCTCATTCTCTAGGTTTCTTTGCTGCTAGAATAAGCCACTGTTAAGATAACAAATCTGTGTTGATATACTTTATGTGCAAACTAAAATTTTTATTTGAACCAGACATTTCCTATGTGATATGCCTCTTAAAATACTAAGCAGAACTGATCACTACTCTCATGGGACTTAATGGGATTGGCACAATTCGTGATATGTCAATTCCTGTGTTGTGACCCCAATTATTGTGTCCGTAATATGTAAAAAAGGAGATTCTCTTTCCATAAAACTTAGAGAACTGGAATCTGAGAGGAATAAATAAAAATAAATAAATAAATAAAAATAAAACAATCCAGTAGTTGTCTACTAGAACTGCTAAAGAGATTATTATGGAATGACTACAGTGAGAAATAATAACATCAAAATTTTTTCAAAAATTGATAATTAAAGGCTATGTATGAAATCAACACTCATAATAGCTGCATGGATTTTGTGGGTAGTTCTGCAAAAAGGCACAGATCATTCTACTACACTAGTGATTAAGAACCAATGTACGCGTTAGTAATTATGACTCATCATGGAAATGTATTTGCTTGAAATATAAGCTAAATAATTTGTCTAGAATTTGTATTTTTATGTTATAAGGTGGGTATGTATTATTTACTTACTTATTTAAAGCCAAACTATTTATCATCAAAGAATTTGTACATCAAATTAACATGAAAGAATATGCTATAGTATCTCCTTGTGATATTAATTTGCATCTTTAACTGTATTTTGAAGAATGACAGTAAAGTGAATGGACTCATTTGTAGTTTGCTTACTGGATTGTACAAGTTCTTTATATATTATTTGTTTGATAATGATTTATATGCATATGTTGTATGTGTATGTATATATATAATAAGTATATTCCATATATGTATGTGTATAATATATTTATATAAATATATTTATATGCATTCCATATATATATATAACTTCCATGGACAGGTCAACTCCCCACTTCCGTATATATGTATATTATGTATATATGTGGAATATACATAAATATATTTATATAAATATATATTATAAATATGTTCCATATTTATATATTATAAATATATTCCATATATATGTATATATAAAAATATGGAACATATTTATGCTCAGTTGGTAGTTGACCTGTCCATAGAAGTTCTTACTATTAATTAATTTTGATTGCTGAATTCATTTCCTTCAGAGTTAGTCATTTTGATTATCCCAAGCTAAGGTAATGAAGAATGAAGACATTATTACCTTTTTCTTTTTTTTTTTTTGTGAGACATGGCCTTGCTCTGTTGCTTGAGCTAGAGTTCAGTTTCATCACCATAGCTCTCTGCAACCTCAAACTCCTGGGCTCAATTGATTATCCTGCCTCAGCCTCTTAAGTGCCTGGGACTATGTTTACAGGCCACCCTGCTTGGCTAACTTTTCTTTTTTGTAGAGACCAGGTCTTGCTCTTGCTCAGTCCAGTCTCAAACTCCTGGCCTCAAGCAACTCTCTCACTTTGACTTCCCAAAGTTCCAGGATTTCAGGTATGAGTTATTGCACCCAGCCTATTATAAACTTTTCTAAAACATTTTTCGTTTTACATTTATTTCTTAAACCTATTACCTAACTCACTGTAACTTATTTATAAAGCTCAATATTTATTTCTTTTTATTTGTAAACACATAAAATTGTTCCGGACATTGAAAGAACCATCTATTCCTTGTTAAATTTCTCACTGTCATAAAACAAGTAAATATATATATATGTGTGTGTCAAAGTCTACAATATGTTTCTTTTATTCCATTAACCTATTTGCTTGTTCTATGTCAATACCACAAAGATGAAAACATGTAGTTTTAGAGATAATTGTGAAATCTAATAGGGTAATTCATCCATTTTTTTCTTGTCTTACCTATTCTAATTCTCTTAAATTTCAATACAGATTTTGTTATCAATTTGTCAATTTTTGCAGTAAAACCTACTAGAATTTGACTAGAATTAGGATGATCCAATGCATTATTTTGGTAAGAATTGACATTTTAACAATACAGAGTTTTCCAATCAATGAACATGGCATATCTATATATCCCTTTAAGTCTTCTTGAAAATTTCAACAATGTTTTAAATTTTCAGCTTATGTACTTCGAAAAAATTATCGCATTTGTATTTATTTAATATTGTTGAGCCTAACATAAATGGTATTTAAAATTTTAACTTTAGATTTATTTTCAAGTATGCTGAATTTTAATTTTGTGTGTTATTTTTATATCCAGACAGCTTTTTAAAATTCACTTATTTGGAATATTTAGGTATTTTATTTAAATAAGAATGTTATTTATAAATAGGGTCAGATTTACTTTATCTTTTCAAATTTTTATACTTTACATTTCTTTTACCTTTCTATGTTACACTATCTTGGACATCTACTATAATTTTGAACAGAAGCACTGATAGAAATATCACCTGTTCTTTCTGACATTATGCGGACAATGTTAAATGCAGTATTTTTTATTAAAATAATGTTAGACAAGATTGGGTGCATTCAAGTTTGGATAATACTCAAAGAACTAAAAGTAGACCTACCATTCAATCCTGCAGTTCCTCTACTAGGTATATACTTAGATGATCAAAAGTTGTTTTACAACAGAGACATTTGCACCAGAATGTTTATTGCAACCCAATTCATAATTGACAAGACATGGAAACAGGCCAAGTGCCCATTGAACTATGACTGGATTTACAAATTGTGGTATATGTACACCATGGAATACTATACACCATGGAATTACATGGAATTACATGGAATACTATGCACCATGGAATTACAAATTGTGGTATATGTACACCATGGAATACTATGCACCATGGATTTACAAATTGTGGTATATGTATACCATGGAATACTATGCACCATGGATTTACAGATTGTGGTATATATACACCATGGAATACTATGCACCATGGAATACTATGCATAAAAAAGATGGAGACTTCACATCTCTTATGTTTACCTGGATGGAGCTAAAACATATTCTTCTTAGTAAAGTATCTCAAGAATGGGGGGAAAAAGTACTCAATGTACTCAATACTACTATGAAATCATTATATAATCACCTACGCATTCATATAAATGGTAAATCATAACTATAGTCCAGAAAGTAGAAAAGAAGAGGAGAGAAAGGAAAGGGGTGGGAAGAAAGAGGAGGAGGTAGGATATTTGGGGGAAACCTCACCTAATGTGCATGATGCAATGGTACATTTCAAAACTATTAAGAAAAGAGTATAATTGTGATGGATGTGTTACTTAGTTAAATGTAAGCATTTCAAATTGTATATCACATCAGTACACTGAACATTATAAATGCATCAATGTACACAGTTATGATTCAATAACAAATTAAAAATATAAAAATAAAATAAAATAATATTAGCTGTAGTATTTTTATATCTTTATCAAATCAAAGACGTATTCTTCTATGTCTGATTTCTGCAGAGATTTGCTTGTTTGTTTCAGGTTCATTGATAGTACAAAGAATTAGGTTACACATTTGCATTTGTTAGGCAAATTCCCTCTTACACTTGTGTCCCTCCCCCAGGAGGTGCACCATACATCATAACCTCCCACCTCCCTCTCTCTTCTCCACTCCATTGTTCCCATATCGCCCACCTTGAGTTGATTTGAGTTTTTCATTTACATGGGGAGGTATTAGATCATCTACTGCGGTCATATTAGAACTGAGTACATTGGATTATTACTTCTCCAAAAATTGATAAATTTTATATGTTGAGATGATCATTTGAATTTATCACTTTTGTTGATCTGGAGAAATATATTTATGGTGTTACAGGAATATGAGGCCCAATGGAGAGAAAGAACACCTGAACACCATGTTTAAAAGAGGACTTTATTCTAGCAGGCGAGCAATGGCAGACTAGAGTCAAAAACCACCACACTCCCAAATTGGCTCAGTCTAGTCCTTTTTATCTCCAGTCAAAAGTTCTACCCTACAGGTATCTTTTTCACTGGTCAGTTTGAATCAAACTGGAGAAACGGGCTTGGGCTTTCCCAGAACCATAGGCTTTTATAGAAGTGGAAGGAAGCATTAGTTTCCATTTCTCAGGAAATTAAGTTTCTACAAATTCCTAAGAGCTGAGTCACCATGGGGAGGACCTTGCTGGTGGGTTCTTGGGCCCCCCTAGGGAAGACCTCTGTTTTGTTAGACTTCACTTTTCCTGGGTAGCCTCTCTCAATGGTTCTTGAAAAATAATCCTGTATTCCTGGAATAAACTTCACTTGATCATTCTATATTATACTCTTGATATACCATTGCAGTTTATGTTTATTTATTAAGGTTTGGATCTCTGTCCATAAGATATATTCACCAATAGTTACCTTTTTCATAATCAATTGGCTGGTTTAGATATCACTCATGAAACAAGTTAGAAAATGTTCTATTCTCTGAACGTGCATATATAATATTGGTATTATTTATTTCTCAAACACATAAAATAAATCACAAATGAAATCCACTTAACTTGAAATACCTTTTTCAGAGCTTTGTTCTAAACACAGAAGAAACTTTGTTCTAAGCCATGTACTAAACTAAACTGTGCTAACAGATATGGAACTAACATTTTCTTTTTCTTCATATTTGAATTCTGAAGTCTAGTTATTTTACATAAACATTTGCTAAAAGTTATTTGTTAAAAAATTTTGTGTTTTTCCTTTATTCTTGATCAGTCTCATTAAGTTTTTTAACAAATTTTATAAAACTATTCAAAGAATCAAATTTCTACTGTGGGGACTTAATTTTATTTAATATTTTTATTGATTTCTGATCTTATTCTTTTTTCCTTCACTTTCCTTTGAGCTCATTTTTTTTGTTTTTCTACTATCTTCCTTCAATAGAAGTTTTATCTTTGTATTTCAACTGATATTCTTTTCTAATAAAATAAATTAATTTAACATATAAATTTTCTTAGTAGAGCCACTGCTCTAACTGTATCCCACCTGTTTAATATGCATATCTTCACTGTAATTTAGTATATGGGGCCAAAATAAACATCTATTAATCTGTAATATTTTTATATAAAAAACACTTCAAATATGTGGAATAAAATACTAATAAGTATATATGCATGATTCACTTCCTATTACATTCATAATATTCTTTATATTCATACTCACTGTATACAAAAACTTTCAAGATATATTATGTAAGTTAAGCATACAAAAATTGATGCCATAATAGGTTACAATATAAAAGTATTTATGACTTGTTCTTACAGATGTAAGCATTTCACATTGTCAAATCAGCACATTGTACTCCAGAAATGCATTAAAATACACAGTTATGAGTTAATAAAGGAAAGAAATAACAATTTAAAAAAATAATATCTGTTCTTTTATTCCGTAGCAAGCACGGCAAGATTGGAAAGATAATAAAGTTGGTGGCGTCTGTGGCTCAAAGGAGTAGGGCACCAGCCCTACATGCCGGAGGTATCGGGTTCAAACCTGGCCCCAGCCAAAAACTTCAAGAAAAAAAAGATAATAAAGGTAAAAATAGTTCATATTTTATAACACCAGTTTTATAAGTATAATCATATATTCATGTAACAAAAATTTAGTAAGATACCATTATTCTATCCACTGTCCTAATAATAGCACTCTTGATTTTTAAAAAAGAGAGAGAGAGATGTGTTACCTGTCCCTGTGTAGGTTACTTTATATTCCCATGGAACAGATGGATTTAGTTTCCAAAGTTGGGCATTGAGCAAAGTTGGACATATGACCTTACTAAAGCAATTACCACCACCCCCCCACACAAAGGCATGCTACTCTCTCTTCAATGAACAGGACCTGTAAAAAGCTAAGAAAGAAAGTCAGATTAAAAGAAAAGAATTATTGGCAATATAGCCAAGGCGGGCTTATTTCCAAGGAGGATGCCAACAGTAGGCTACTTGTAATTAAGAAGTTATCATCACTTAGTTTAAAATAGTTTGTACCAGGAGTATATATTTCCTATCCTTAGTCAACTCAATATTAATATCCATTCAAAAACAATATATTAATGAAGGTGACCATGTATTTTTCTTCTCAAGTGATGTTTTCCCAGGATCCCTATGCTAGCATTATTTTTATTATTACAAAGGTTCACAACTATAAGACAAAATATTCCATATTAACACTAATCAACCAGTAGTCAGTTCAAAATGTTGACAGCAATAAAGAATTCTAGCCACAAATTCAGTTTATAACTCTTCAAATATTGATTAACTATCATGGCTGCATGCTATATGTTTAGTTGTTATGACAGACCTGAGTTCCATCTTACCTCTTTACAACCTTTATGTGATCTTGGACAGACTACTTGATTTCCAGAAGAAATAATTTTCTTCATCAACAAAACAAAGATGATAATATTACTTAATATTATTCAAAAGACTTCAGGATTCAAAATATCACTGAGTCATAAAACTCAGTAAGTGAAATAATTTTAATTTCACAATAAATATTAACTATGACTATGTACACAATGTGAACCAGAAGAGCTCAGATTTTTAGCTTGAAAATCTGGAAACCAAATTAAGCAATAAAGACTTATTACTGTGATAAGTTCTTTGAAAAGGCCAGATTTGGGAAGGGGAAAAAAATGGAGCCTAAACCACACAAGCTGCTTTTAAGGATTAATTAGTTAGTAATGGATCCAGGACTCAAAGGAAAAGTCTACACTAAAATTTATGTCCTAGCATAGTTGGTATGCAACATCTCCTTGAACAGGCAGACTCAACTCATAGCATTCTGCTTAGACTCTCTCTTCCCTGGGAAGAGGAATAATACGTAAGCTAACTATCCAATGAAGTATAGATTTCATGTAGGATTTACCATGTCTCTGTAATATGTGGTTATTAAGGACCCTTCTCTAACTATACAGTCTCTTATTCAAGGTTTTAGATGTTTATTTCATTTTGTGGGTATTAACCTTCTCTGTGGGTTTACTACATCTGCAAATGTTTACTCTTATTCTCAGAACAAATCCAGCCTGGCTGTGTCCCTAGAGAACTCAGTGGTCCCACAGACAGTAATTAGGGAAAAAGTTAGAGACAGCTCCTTATACATCAGGAGGAGTCTTTGGTGGTAGACAAATTCAATGACATCTGGGGTTTTATTGCTGGGATTCTTCAGCTACTCTCAAAAGTGCTCACCAAAGTATCCATTTGCTGGTAAGTACCGAGATAACCTAATTTATTTGGTTTTCACTTGACTTCTCTTCTTGTCTCAACCACACAGAACTTCATACTGAGCAGAAAGAGCATCAAAAACTCAAACTGACAGGCACAGTGTTTCTTTTCAAGACTGTGTAAATAGATTTTTACCAATTGGTAACTCAGTTTTAATAGAATTCTAATTATTCTAAATTGTTTTATTGACCACTTTATAGTATTGTTTTCCAGCCAACACTACACAACTGACCATAAATTCCAATCCTGGAGAAAATGAGGCATAATCTGTTAGTAATTTCTATAGTACTTCTGTTTCAACTATGTAATTGATTTTAAAATGATGAGATTTTTAAAAGGATGTTTAAATAATCAACAAATTTCAGATGGCAAGGATGAAATGTAGGGCAGTTTGGGTTTGAGAATACCACACAATTATGGGAGTTACGTTTCAGGAAGGCATTTTATTTATAAAATTCTTTTGCCCACATATATTGTCACTCTAAAAATCACGTCTTACCTAATACTTTATCTAGGCTCTGAAAGCAAAAAATAGAAGATTATTCATTAACCAGGATTTAATAATAATATATTATAGGAAAAATGAAATCATATCCATATCTAAATGAAAAATTTAAATCTATTTTCTCTATTGGAAAAAAAAATTTTCCCAATTTATAATATAGGCAGATCCTAGTCTACAGTGTCATCTACTTCTCTCCATATGATAGGTACATAAATGATTTGTTCTGTCACATGAAAGCTCAAGGAAGCCATAAATTCAAAAATTACTTTTTATTCTACCCAAATTCCATATATTCATATTTCACCAGCACTAATGCTTATATGTTTTATTGCAGGATTCTCTGAATGAATTATGTCCATCATCAACACATCAAACTTTGAAATCACCACTTTCTTTTTGGTTGGGATGCCAGGGCTAGAATATGCACACATCTGGATCTCTATCCCCATCTGCATCATGTATCTTATTGCTATTCTGGGAAATTGCACCATCCTTTCTATCATCAAGACAGAGCCCTCCTTGCATGAACCCATGTACTATTTCCTTTCCATGTTGGCTATGTCTGACTTAGGTTTGTCTTTATCTTCTCTGCCTACAATGTTGAGGATCTTCTTGCTCAATGCTCCTGAAATTTCTGCCAATGCCTGCTTTGCCCAGGAATTCTTCATTCATGGATTTACAGTACTGGAATCCTCAGTCCTCCTGATCATGTCATTTGACCGCTTCCTTGCCATCCACAATCCCCTGAGATACAGTTCTATTCTTACAACTGTTAGAGTTGCCCAAATAGGACTGGTAATTTCCTTCAAAAGCATGCTCCTGGTTTTTCCCTTTCCCTTCACTTTGAGAAACTTGAGATACTGTAAGAAAAGCCAGTTGTCCCATTCCTATTGTCTACATCAGGATGTCATGAAGTTAGCCTGCTCTGACAACCGAATTGATGTTATCTATGGCTTTTTTGGAGCACTCTGTGTAATGGTAGACTTTATGCTCATTGCTGTGTCTTACATCCTAATCCTCAAGACTGTGCTGGGAATTGCATCCCAAAAGGAGCAGCTCAAAGCTCTCAATACTTGTGTTTCACACATATGTGCAGTAATCATCTTCTATGTGCCCATCATCAACCTAGCCATTGTCCATCGCTTTGCCAGGCATGTCTCTCCCCTCGCTAATGTTCTGATGGCAAATGTTCTTTTACTTGTGCCCCCACTAATGAACCCAATTGTTTATTGTGTGAAAACTAGACAGATTAGAGTGAGAGTTGTAGCAAGACTGTGTAAGAAACAGATATAGCAGACATATAGGGTAGAAACATAATTGGAGGTATCTTTTTTTTGGCTTTTTCCTTTTTTTTAATTTTTTAAATTTTCTCCATACATATACATGTGTTTTTTTGGTTTCCATTTTATTGCCTTCATAAAATTAAAAAGGCTTAAAATTTAATAACCATAACAATGTTTAAGATAAGGACTAGAAACAAAAACCTCGTACAGAATGAACGAAGATAAATACATTCAGAAAAGAAATCAGACAATTGCTTCAAAGAAATATTTGAGCAATAGTAATCATAATAATGCAAAAAAAAAGTAACATTCACATTGTCAAATAAGAGTATGTCTATCATAGAATGCTTTAACTCTTAGGTTCACAATGGATTCATCAGTTAACTTCTTCTTATTATTTTTTCCAAAGTCTCAAAAAATAGACAACTCATACAGACTACAAATGTCTTAACACAATAACTAAGAAAATGCCATGAAGGCTATGTTAACCAGTTTGATGAAAATATTTCAGACTGTATGTGAAACCAGCCCAATGTACCCCATGACTGCATTAATGTACACAGCTAAGATTTAATAAAATAAATAAATAAATAAAAATAAAAGATAAATTCAAAAAACAGATCATGCCAAATCTTATAGACAATAGAAAAAGAAGAAATGCTTCACAATCATTCTACTTCATCTGGATACAACTGATATTAAAATTGGAAAAAATATATTACTATACAGGGAAATTACAAACATATTTCACTTATAAATGAGGATGCAATATCCTAAACAACACATTAACAAGTTGAATTAAAGATTAATGTTTAAATAATGTACTTTGGTCAAAATTAAATCCAATTTAAGGAGGAATTAGTCACTATTTTCTTTTCTTTTCTTTTTCTATTCCTACCCCCTCACTCTCTCCCTCCTTCTCTGTCTAGTGTCCCCTTACCCCATGCCCCACTGTGTCATTAATAGTCATTAATTGTCCTCATATCAAAGTTGAAAACATAGGATTCATGCTTCTCCATTTCAGCGATGCTTCATTAAGAATAATGTATTCCACCTCCATCAAGGTTAATACAAATGCTGCAAAATCTCCATTTTTTTAATGGCTTAATATTATTCTATGGTATACATATACCACGGCTTGCCAATCAGTTCCTAGGTTGAAGGGCATTTAGGTTGTTTCCACATTTTAGTGATTGTAAATTTAGCTATAACAAACAGTCTAGTACAAGTGTCTTTATAATAAAAGGTGTTGTTTTTTTTTCCTTCCGGATAGATGCCCAGTAATGAGATTGCAGGATCAAATGGGAGGTCTAGGTTGAGTTCTTTGAGGTTTCTCCATACTTCCTTCCAAAAAGGTTGTATTAATTTGCAGTCCCACCAGCAGTATAAAAGTGTTTCTTTCTCTCCACATCTGTGCCAGCATTGGTAGTTTTGTGATTTTGTGATGTGGGCCATTCTTGCTGGGGTTAGATGATATCTCAGGGTGGTTTAAATTTGCCTTTCTCTAATAATAAATAAAGGAACATGAACAATTTTTCATGTGTTTACTAGCCATTTTTCTGTCTTCTTTAGAGAAGGCTCTCTTTCCCATTAATGTATAGGATTGTTGGGTTTTTTTCTTGTGGATTAATTTAAGTTCTGTATAGATCCTAGTTATTAAGCTTTTGTCTGATTCAAAATATGCAAATATTCTTTCCCTTTGGGTAGGTTTGGTTTGGTTCTATTTACTTTGTTGTCTCCTTGTTGTATAGAAACTTTTCAGTTTAATTAAATCCCATTTGTTTATCATTGCTGTTGTTGCTATTGCCATGGCAGTCTTCTTCATACAGTCTTTCCTTGGGCTGATACCTTCCAGTGTTTTTCCTACGCTCTTTAAGGATTTTTATCATCTCATGCCTTAAATTTAAGACCTTTATCCATCTTGAATCAATTTTTGTGAGTGGAGAAGGTGTGGGTACAGTTTCAGTCTTTTACATGTGGATATCCCGTTCTCCCAGCACCATTAATTGAATAGGAAGTCTTTCCCCCAGTGGACACTCTTGTTTGTTTTATCAAAGATTAGGTGGTTGTAAGTTGCTGGTTTCATTTCTTGGTTTTCTATTCTATTCCAAATGTCTATGTCTCTATTTTTGTGCCAGTACCATGCTGTCTTGACCACTATGGCCTTGTAATACAGCCTAAAATCTGGTACGGTGATAGCCCCGGCTTTGGTTTTATTACTAAGAACTGCCTTAGCTATACAGGGTTTTTTCTGTTTCCATGCAAAATGCAGAATCATTTTTTCCAAGTCTTTTTTTAATATTTTTTTATTTTTATTAAATCATAATTGTGTACATTGGTGCAATCATGGGGCACAATGTGCTGACTTCATATACAATCTGAAATATTTTCGTTGAACTATTTAACATAGCCTTCATGGCCTTTTAATCACTATATGAAGAC
>CAUYRH010172003.1:0-92937 GCA_963574655.1 Perodicticus potto | reverse complement strand
ATATAGTGATTAAGAAAATGCTATGAGGGCTATCTCTCACAGTACGATCAAAATGTTTCTGATTGTATATGAAGCACATTCTGCCCTATGATTGCACCAATGTACACAATTATGATTTAATAAAATTATTAAAAAAAAAGTTATCACTAAAAGATATCACTCTTCTTCTTTTTTTTATATTATTAAGGAATGATAATATTATCTTCTACAAATCTCCAAAAGGCAAATTTATGTAATTCTGAAGAAATTGTTACTTTCTCATGTGCCTATACACACACGTTCTTTTTTTCGTAAGAACCTACCCTTTTTTTCTGTTAAACTTTAAACTCCTCAAGGGCAGGGATCATTTCGACTCTTTCCTTTGTATTTTCTCAGGTATCTAGCATAGGCTTTTCATTCTAAGGAGGTGTTCTATAACTCTTATTCAACCAACTGGCAAAATTATTATCTGTGTTGGGTCACTGGACTGATGTTATAAATAGAGACATTTTTGCTTAAGAAATGTCTAAGTCTATTTCCCCTGTTGTTTCTTTTTTCCTTTCTTAAAAGCAGGTATCTCCCAGGATTAATTTATCTCTGAAAGAATATTTCTGTATGAAAGCTTGATACATTAGGTAGGAAATTTGAAAAGCATTTTAAGGGAGAAATAAATAACGTAAATATTTCTGATGATGAATTTCTTGAAATTTTGTTTCCCTTGCTCAGACTGAAGAAAGATATTTGTGAATACATCAGCAATTGCTGATGTCTGGGATGGCTTGGATAGACCAACTATTTCCAATTATTTGTTGAATACATTCAATGCAAAGTAGCTATTTAGGCCTCCACTTGACTCATTCATAGAAGTATTTTACTTATTTATTTTTTGAAAGTAAAGATGACTATAATTATTATCCAAATGTCTGCTTTGCTAAAAGAAATACTCTTTTTCATCTAGAAACAAAAATATTTCTATTGGTATTTTGTAACATTCTTCTAGAATTATCTATATAATAAGCCTCTTGAGGGCAAGAAGTATGCCTTCTTGATGTGTATAACCTGGCAAGCTCTGAACAAATGTCTTGAGTCTATCAGTGAATGTGGTAGATGATGAAGCTTGTTAGATTGGATAAATAAATAGAGCATTAAAGTAGGATTTCTTAAAGTAGGATCTATGTTTGTCCTCTAACTCTTCTCCTGTTTCTCTAGATAAATCAGATTATTAGTGGCAACGTCATTCCCCACTGTGAGACTGAGGCAGAGCCACCAGAAAACAAGCAGGACTTTTAAGTTAATGTTACTTGAGCCTTGCAGCTATATAGGCTGTTCTCATCAGCTTAATTTGTCCAGCAACCTAGGAAACCATGGCTATTTCATAGATAAATAATGTTCTCGTCAGTGATCTAGTGACAAGCTTTGCTGGTCCTCTACTTCCTGCTCATCTCTGCTTTCCATGAAGTTGTAGAGTATAACTTCAAATGTGTTTAAAACGTCTCCTCTACAGTTTCCATCTTCCTTGGTACGATGTCCAAGGACCAGCTGGGAGCAGAAAGATTCTATTAGGCAGTCAATCACAATATTACTTGCAGAGTGTCTGTCCCAATCTCTGATATTTTGTTGATATGCTCTCAGAGCACTCCACGCTTCACTGGAGAGCCATGAAAACAATTACTGGGTCACTAACAGGAACTAAAGAAAAGAAATGAATCCTTACAAAACAGCACCCTAAAAATTGCTAAAGCCATAGCATTCTAAAATAAATGCAGGGTTGTATGGTGGGACTAATGAAATTTATTCAGTATTCCATATAGGCAAAAAAGTATGAACTACAGAAAAGAAAATATTACTTTACATTTAGAAGCAGTCTTGATTTGGGATGATCAGTACCATAAACCATTTAAGATTTTATGGGAATCTCACTGTGTCAACAGTTAGTAAGTGGATCTAGTATAGAAGTGTTATTATATAAATAAAGGCTAATGATACTGATTTCTGGCTGCTGATCCGTATTGATGGTATTTTCCGAGAAGGCAAATAAATAGAGCATTAAAATTTAGGCAAACAGAGGCCTTAGAGGAAGACATACTATGTGTGCTGTGTTCTCATCTAATAAAAGTTAAAGTGGGGAAATATCAAAATCCACTCTTAAGTTAGGAATTATTAGAATGCAAAAATAATCAATCTTGAACTTTACTCTCAATTCATACTAATTTATTTCCCTTTTACTGAATACTTATGAAGTGCCAGGTACTTTACATAACTTATCTTTCTAGCCCAGATATTATCTTGCCTTACTGTGTGTGTCTATACACATCAAGGCTTAGAGAGGCTGAGTTACTAAGTTTTCTTTTAGTCACACAGCCAATGACACAGCTCTCTCTAATTCAAAAGCAGGTCCTCCTAACCTGTAAAATTTCTCTCTGCTTTACCCCTTGGCTGCTTTTCCAAATGCTCTCTCCGTTCCCATTTCTGACCCCAAATCACTTTCTTATTTAAGGTTAATTAAATACAAAGAGCCAGAAAATGAAAGTTCCCCTCATGGCTGCTCCATCCTCAGGTATATTGCAGTTTACTTTTAGAGCTGTAAGCAGCTTAGGCTTAATTGCTGTGGAATATATTAACTGCTCTGACTTAGGACATAATCCTTCTTTGAAGACTGATTCTGAAGAGAGTGGCAAATTTGCTTCCTTGATTGTGCCTTCACATTTGTGATCTTATTTTACCACTGTCCTTTTAAAAGTGAGGAGGTAAGAGCTAAATGAATTTTTAGTCTTTTCTATAAAGACTAAAAATAAAAAATAGACCCTCTCATTTCAAATCAAAAGGAGGTTTTAGAGAAGTCCTGGGGTATTAGGTAATATTGCAGCCCCAGATCAGTGAACCTTGCTCCCTAGGATGATTTCTCCTGGAGTCACTCTTAGAGCGTAAGTGTTGACCTATAAGGACTTCCCTACCCTTCTCCCCGGGGTTTTGCATGAATATGCTTCCTCTGAGCCATCGTGGAAAAAGGTTGCTTGCCTATTATACAGTGAAAAGTCTCCAGATTGCAGCTGAAGAGCTGTGTAACGTGGAGGTGTGTATGATGAGTCCCATTCAGTGGGTAGCTGCCTTATCAAGTTACCTTTTCCAAGGAGTATTATTATCTCCCTATAATACATTAAAAGATGAGGTCCACAGAGGTTAAATAACTGGCCCTGGCCACAAAGGCAGAAAACGGGAAACCCAGGATGCAAAATTAATCTGTCATACTCCATAATTATCACTTTTTTTCCTATATAAAGACCAAACAACCTCTGGTACCCTGTGTTTAAAATAAGGAGGAATAGGAGCTGTGCAGAGTGGGGAGCTAGACTAAAATGTCTCCAAACTCTCTGTATCATAAATATATTGTGCTCAACTTGGTAAATAGAGAGAGGAGATTGTTGAAGTGCTTACTTCTGAAACTATCCTAGGTGTTTTGAAAACCTAGATATATTACGCAGTGTTTCACAGAATAGTTTTTATAATAAATTTCTTATGTAGAAAATACACATTTAGCATTCATGAACATCTAGAATACTGCATAAGTAGTATGCCTGTATGTGTAGTTAAATTGTAACCTGTGGAATGAATGATCATGTGCTATCAGATATTCTCTGCACACAACAAATCCCTCTTTCTCTACCTCCAGTTTTCCAAATGAATTACTACAAAATTATCTCCCTCTAGCTACTCTTCTTGAGTGGGAATGAGTTGTTCATGGCATCTAGGAGAATGGCCACAGCTGGCTTTGACAGAATCAAGAAAACTATTCAAAGGGTTATTCTACTTGTATTTGTTACTGCTGCCACTGTCCTTCCTCCTGATGTCACCAGGACCTCAATATTTATATATGTTGTTTCAAGCTGTTCAAACTTGAGTCTCAATATTATTACTTTAAAAATGCATTTTACAATATAAGTCTTATGACTTATTGTAGGATTTTATTAAGTATGTCTCACTATTTTACTGTTTCAGTGTGCAATATTTTGCCTGGATAAATAAAAACAGTACTATCCTTTCTTTAATGATAATATGGGTTTTGCTCTATTTAAATAAGTTCAATGGTGTGGAGAAGAGCTAACAAGTTCTTTGGATGCTGAAAAAAGAAGTGGGATTCCTAAGTTAGAGATAAAGGACTTTATTATTCATGGCAAAATAGTAAAAAGAGTATCATCATTCCCAATCCACAAATGGCATGGAGTGACAGATGGGCCAGGTGGAGCCTACACATACATTTTCGGGAAGGAAAATCTCTGAGTTTAGGGAATCCACAACTTGTTTTTTATACTAGTGATTATAACAATTTACAATTTAATTTTCAACAATTATCATTTATAGTAGTATCACATATATGAAATGCTTAGAGACAAGTCTAACAAATGGTGTAGATTTGTTCACTAAAAACTAAATAACATGAAAACATAAATTAAAAAGACCTAAAATAATGCAGTTATGTACTATGTTCATGGGTCAGTTGACTAGATATAAATATTTGAATTTTCCCCAAACCAATCTATTCTTTCAATGCAAACCTAGTTGGACAATTGAAACACCTAGTCTTTGAGGAAGAGGCAGGATGGTGTATCTAAGAAATCCATTTTATAGCAAGTACGGAGCTAATCTCTTCTTTATCCTGCAGAGGACTAAGTGCATTGCTAGACTACACGAGGCATGTTGACAATGCATTATTTCACTTTGGGGGTACAATAACAGTCATAGCCTGGTGATTTTGGCACACTCAGAAAGACATAAAGAAAATTAAAAGGTCCATGGCAGATTGTTTCCCTAAAATAACGTCCTGAAGCTGTTATTAATCTTGATATATATTATCTTATTTTATTCAAATAACTGTATACGGTAAATACACTTTTCCTCATAAAATAGATGAAAAGCTAAACTCAGAAAGGTTGAGCTCCCCAAGAATATGTAGCCAATCAGATACAGTGTCTAGTGTTAATCTGTTTTTGTCCCTCCCACCCCCGACTATAGATCATTGCTCTTCCACCTGGGAAAATGATACAAATAAGAAAAATGATTGGGTTGGCAAATGGTGAAAAAGTTCTCAAGATTTCCAACTGCCTCACTCAGGATTTCTAAGGCTCTCAGAGCCTTCTACAGAGCCACTTCCAGCAGAAGGACTTTCAAGTCCTCTATTAGGTAGCAGAACAGGGCAGAAATGTACTTTCACCATAGTTTCCTCTTTTCTTGTCACTTTTCTAGGGTGGGTGTTTATCTTCCCACTGAAATTTGGTTTAGGACTCCCCAAAAGAAGAGTAGAATGTTGAGTTACTCCACCTGATTCTTCCACCTGCAGAAGATGGGACTGGGAGGTTGTTTTCTGAGAGCAGAGGAAAAATGAAACTTTATGACTTTAAGCTCTAATAATTGCCAGTTCCTGTCTTGATTTGACAGGGAATTTTGAATTCTACACATTCTAGAGACAAAGAATCAATGCCAGAAAAAAGAAAAAAATTATTGTACATTGAAATACATAAATTATTGTACGTTTTTTCCTTAGTCTCAAATTCATTCATTAGTATGAAGAAAGAATTAAGCTAAATGATCTCTATATGCCTTTAATTTTTGGTTTCTTCCATGAGGGGAGACATTAGAAGAGCTTCAAATTTCTTCTAGCTGTCTTTCCCTTTCTTTTTCTTCAGCTAATCCCAGAAAGATTTGATTTGACTGTGTATGAACAATATAAATTAGAGTAATTTTTTGAGCCCTTTAGCAATTATAACTAATCACATTGCAATACAATAATGATTATGCATATCATGAAATATGCATCAAATTAATTTGGTTATAAGGTTTATTTGAAGAACACTAAATGCCTCACGTATTCATTCCTCTAAGTCTTTTGCTCATTGTTTGTCACCTGCCCACAAACTAAAACTATTATGGGCACTTTGCATCAATTTTTTTCCACAGTAGATTTGACGGTCTTCATTGGGGGTCAGGGGTTCTGGTTCCCCAAACCCAGATGACCTGGTTCCACTACTCAGCTGATCCAGAAAGCTCAAAGAGGTCTGGCAGTAATTGAAGCAAAAGTGCCTGGAAACTGGAAATAAAACTTAAGCAGCACAGACAACCTAATAAAGAACAAAAGCAACTTGCACAAGTTTCTGTGTAACAAAGAGAAATTGTGTCTTGGAAGAACAAAGAGAAAGTTTAGAGCACTTCAAAAGAGAGTTGGAAGTGGGTCCCTCTCATGAAGGAGAAAAGGTGAGAGAGATAGAGAGGCCAAAGTCTGCAGGTATATAAATACCCCTCCATTTGAAATTGGTTGCAAGTCTCTCATTGTCCTCTCTGTCCCTCCAGGCAGTATTGTCCTTTTCGATAGTTCATTGGTTCTTTCTTTCTACTGGTCATTGGTTACCTAGGTTACTTGATACCCACAATCTTATGGGCCCTCGGACTTCCTGGTTCGGCAAGCCAGGTTTTCCTCCCACCCTCCCTTGAAACCCTTCTTAGTGTCCCTTCTCATTAAACTGATCACTTATCTCCTCTGAAATGCTTTTGTCATTTAAACAATTAACATATCTATGACATAGTTCTCTTAAATTGTTGGCCTTATATGGTTATTGCTCTAAAGTTGCCTATCCAATCTTTATTTTCCCACTATGTTTTATTTCTATATCTTAATTAAGGGAAAGAATTTGATTTAAAAGAATAAACTCAAAAATTAAAGCATCTACACATTTCCCAAAAGAAACTTGTGGAAATTAATTTTCAGGTAAAATTTGATAGAATATTTCTTCATAAATTTTGATTAATCTTTGATTAACTGCTTACAAATTGGCAATGTCACCAAAGAAGCTATAACGAGAGAAATGACTAATTCTCATTAATGCACTTGGACTTAACAATGAACAAGTTTAGTTTTCTAAGGGCCCTGTCACTTTCAGCAGAAGACATGTAAATTGAGGTTTCTAAATTAAAAACCTGTAAAATCTCCAAGTTGTTACTTTATACGTAGTTATAATGTACATTTCAACTCAAAGTAAATCTTATTAAATAAATTCAGAGGAAGGCATGTGGGAATACAGTAGATACAATGCAAGGGACAAAGGGAACATTTTCCAGGAGAGAAGACTTTCTTTAACAGATAAACATAGTAATGAGTATGATGCTTGTGGAAAACCATGAGGTTAGAAACATGGTAATAAAAGAGTCATATTGAACAGCGTGAGAAATAAAAGGCTTAGGCTGAAATAAATACTGTATGTTGGAATTCTTTAAAAGTCACGTAAGATTTATAATCTGAAGACAAGAAATTAGTAATTACACCTACATTATTTTTTGTGAGATTTTGTAACACATAAGCAAAAAATAGCCAAAGAAGAGGCCAGATTTCACAATTAGAACTAAAATATAATTTCTTGAGATTATACATCAAAGCAATTAAATTTGTATAAAAATATACAACTACCATATGCTAGATAATTACTTGCATCTTGCTCTTTATCAATATCTGTTCTCATTTATTGTTAATCTTATGGTATTTGGAATCTTTATTTTTGCCAAGTTAGTCTATACTTCTACTAAAAGATTTGAGGGGGTAAAGAACATGGTTAGACATATGTGTCCTAATGAATTCATAGCATTGCCCAATTTTCTTCAGCATTCAATTTAAGAACAACAACAACAACGACAGTAACAAACCCTTTAGTAACCTCTTCAGCAAATTTTATACCGTTAGTAGAATGGAGAATCTCATCAGTCCAGTAAAATCTCAGGTTATTAATAATAATATATTATGGATGGCAATCTAGTGAACTATGGAACACACTTGATGTGCTTCCCCCATGACAAAAAACAGTATTTTAATACTGAATCATTTTATAACAATGGTTAGTTGTTTTGATGTGTCATTGTTTTCCCTTGTTTCTTATAGCAGTATATTAAGAACATGTGAGGTTTTTGTTGTTTTTGTTGGCTGGCAAACTTGAATTTTCATAAATTGTCTTGAGAAAAATAAATATAAATCTCCGTGGATTATTATTTTTATCATTACAATTTTTCTTCAGAAAATGCACAGGGCAAATCAAGGCTATGTTGAACACACATTTTTCCATCTTCAGGGAAACAGGAATTCCACCACAGAGTTTATAATTTATTAGTGTTCCCAAACATTGGCATACCTTTTTTGTTTTTCTTGGAGTAGCATTGTAGATATTATTACGATGTTTAGAGTAAAACATCAAAAATGGTTGGAGAGAGCGCTAGTGGAGAGACCATAGTCCTCAACAAGAGGACTTGTCACTACCATTAAGAACAATTTCTAAGTTAAGTTTCTGGAAAAGTGAAGGATTGTTCTCTACTTTTGTGGTGCCCAGGTATATCTGCCAATACCTATGCGTGTGAAGAATGAACATTTATACTTTCCTACCTCCTCCAATAGAAGCAGCTAGATTTTTCTTTTATATTTATAACTTCTGGTTAAACCCTGTATCAGATTGTTTTCTTCTGATAGATATTGTCTAAAATCATCTGCCGTTGTTTTATTAAGACATAGAATGGGCTTCATCCAATATAAGAAATAGCAACAACTAGTATTATTTTAGTGATTACTATGTGTTAGGTACTTTCCTAAAAGCTTGACATACAGAAACTCTGTCATCTTCACTACAATCCTTAGTTGGATGTCATGATTTTCTTCGTTTAGTAAAGGGGAAGGTGGGACACAGAAAGGTAAGCAAGTTTTCTAGATCATCGAATTAGTAAATGGTTAAATCAGGTCTATAGTATAGGCTAGTGGACTCCAAAGCTCCCCCTCACAAAGATTACACAATTGCTACCATTTGGTAGAGCTTAATATCTGTCAGGCATAATGCTGAGTGCTTTATGTTATTTCTTTGACCTTATATCAAAGAAGTAGGGTAGGCAATATTATTCTCCTTATTTTATAGATATAAGCAGCTGAACTCATATAGGCCCTCCAAAACTGGCCTTGGGTCATTTACAAAACTCTTGAAAAAGCTGAGATTTGAATTAAGGTTTTCTTTCTCCAAAGTCTAACTCCTTAAAAACTACATCATCATTCTATCAAATGTATTCTTTATATAACTGTTAAAAAATGCAAACACTTGGAAAAACATCTTTACCATTTTGGCATGAAATTTTCATTTCAAACTCATTTGAAAAATAGGATTGTCTTCTCTGAATCTAAATGAGCTACAGAGGAGCTTCCCTATGATAATATTACTCAAATATTATGTAGTATATCAACTCAAGAGTTGTTAAAAATTAAGATTAACAAATAAAATTTGCTTTTAAAAGAATAGTTTTTACCTAGGGAAAGTTACAAATTTAAAGGGAAAAATTATGGACTATTTTATTTATTTATCATGAATATGAAATAGTAGAGAAACATATATGTTTAATTTTCAAAATTGGATGTAATTGTCAGATCCTTGAAAATAGTTATTAGTCAGCTGAGCTCAATAGTCTCACCTATAATTTACTAAAATCTTAAAGCAAAATTCTATTATTGATCATCAATAATGTTGTCCAAATGGTTTTCTGGTATGATTTCTTTGATGATTTGTGTCCTTTTGATCTTAGATTTGACAGAAAATTCAAGGAGTAATTTTGACAAATTCTTCATATCTTAATGCTGAAAAGAACTTTAGAAATAACTTAGTCCAATTTTTGCTCTTATAAAGGATATCACTATGAAGAAATATCACACCTTAATCAGAATGTAGACTTTGAAATCAAACAAATATAGATTTGAAATGAAATTATCTCACCTTCATAGTGTGACTTTTAACAAGTCACTGAAATTCACTGGCCTTGGTTGCTTGATTTTTTTTAAATAGAAATTATAGTATTTAAAAATTGGTATTATTAATAATAGTCCATGGCATATATCAATCATTTTAAAAACAGTATTTGTGTTTTTAAGTTTACTTTAAAAAATATTCTCACCAGAGTGATGAAGTAATGAGATTGGTGGACCCTCTGTTTCACACAACGATAATTTCACGGGTGAAAAAGATTTTTAAAAGCTAAATCATACAAAGTCTGGGAATTTAACTAAGCACATACTGCAAATTAAAAGAAAACATTGATATAAGAATATCTAAATATTGGTAATAATAGTAGCAATCTGCCATCTAAACCACAATTTACTCTATTCCTAACATCTCATCTCAACTCCATATTATGGAAGCTCTGTCCCATCAGGAGCAATCAGAACAGTAACCTTCCAACCATATGCATACTAGCCAACACAGAGCTTACACCTTACTTGCATGTGAAGCTTAAACACAACCTTTGGCCAAACACTGACTAAACAATAAACTACTCTGACTCAGGGGTAGCTCTTAGAAATCATGCTTAAAAATAATATCATCATAGTTCATGGCAATCTGGAAATCATGTTCGTATCCAAGGCTGTACTCTGGTGTGACCACAGAAGGGACCTGCAATCTATTAATTTCTGTTTGAACATGGGCAAGGGTAAATAAGCATAAACTTCCTACAGTAATGGCTGAAACCCTAATGACCAAGGAGTCCTAAGCTTATGTTGACTGAGGGTAGCTCCTAAGGGGTCTAAATAAAAGAGATACACAAGGGAGGACTCTCTGAGCAAAAATGTATGAGCAATGCATCGAAACAGGAAATGTGTGACCTCAAAACAGCAGATGAAGCAAGCAGACATTTGAAATCTGATTTAAAGGGGTACAAGTAGTGAACTTATTAGACAAAGACTTCAAATGGCTGTTATTAATATGTTGAAAGAATTGCAATAAATTGTGCTTTAACAATTAAGGAAATCATGATAATAATATCTCATCAAATAGAAAATGTCAATAAAGAGAAAGCATTAAAAAGAACCAAATGTAAATTCTGGTGCTAAAAAGTAAAATAAGAGAAAAGAAAAAAAGTAGCTATAGTATCTGAAGAGTAGATTTGAGCTGGTAGAAGAAAGAATTACTGCACTTGAATATAGATGAAGAATGGCTATACATGTGCAATCTGAAGAACAGAAAGAGGAATGAAGAAAAAATAAACAATCCAGTAGAGAAATAGAGAATATCATTAAGCAAATCAAAATGCATGTAATGAAAATACCATAAGGAGTAAAGAAAGGACAAAAATAAATAAATAAATAAAGTTTGAAAACTTCCCAAATGTAATGAAAAGGATTAACTACATGTCCAAGAAGCTTAGTGAACTACAGGTTGGATCAAAACAAAGGAATATACACCCAGGCACATGACCAAAATGTTAAAAGATACAATAAATAAAAAAAATCAAAAGCTACAAAAGAAGAAACTATTGATCATGTAGATGGTAATCCAGTACAATTAACAACTACATTTTCATCAGTAGTAATAGAGGCCCAAAAATGATAGGATGGCATATTAAAGTGAAGAAAACAAAAACTGTCTGCCAAGAATCTCATATGCAGGAAAACTATTTTTCTTTTAAATCAAGGTTGATAAATATGTTCATAGATAAACAAACAAACAGAAAATACTGATTGATTCCATTGCTAGCATTCTTGCCTTACAAAAAGTGCTAAAGTCCATCAGCGTAAAAGAAGTGACACCAGATTATAATACAAACCTACATGAAAAAGAAAGATACCATATAGGTAATTACTTAATAGATAATAAAAATGTATTATTACATGTTTCTTCTCCTGACTTAGAAAACAAGTGACATAATTGTTGTAATCTTGGGCCTATGACAAACAGAGATATGTGATTCATTTAACAATAACATCCCAGAAAAGGCAGGTAGAATTACAGCTGTATTGGAGTAAGGAAATTTGAGATGGTATCACACATTCACAGGTGTAAACTAGGAGAACAACAAAGGGTATATATAAAAAGTTAATGCACATCACATATAAATATATAATAGCTCCTCTTCTCTCAGGTTCTCTCAGGAACATACTATAATATACAGTAAAAATTTTATCATACATGTTGAGTTTTTAACAGGTATGGATTCAATATGTTTTATAATAATAGCAAAAGGAAGTAGTGAGGGAATGAAGTTTCCACATTTCAGGGAACATAGTAGTTATGGAAAGAAAAAAATACACATTGAAGAGAGTAGGAAGGAGGGTTTTACATTATCCATGTCACTCTCCTAACCTCAGACTGGAAACCAGAGAGAGATACACTCCACGTGGGGAAAGGGCAGAAAAGTGAGGACTGGATTTTGACTTAGACCCCAAGACTACACTTACCACAGAAAAACTTAGTGCTGTCAGGGCCCCACAGCCCCAGGCTCCAAAAGGTTCCCATGAACTAAGCCTTCAGGCCTCCTCCAATATTGGTGGGAACCCACAGCCCTAGGCTCCAAGCATGCCCAACAGACTTGGTCTCTAGACCAGTCCTACTACCAGGCTAACCATAGTGGGTCTGAGTTCCAGACATTCTAAGCCCCAGGCTAAAACCATGGCCTCAAGATTCAGGCTATCTCATGTTTTACACTAGCTAAGCACCAGGCCAGCCCATGAAGTTTTAATCATCAAGCCAGCACCTGCAAACCCAGACTTCAGGCCTACCCTTTTGGATTTAGGCCTCAGGCCCTCCCAGAACCAAACAAATCCTTGAGACTCTCGGCTTTAAGCAAGTACCCACTGACAGAGCCACCAAATCCACCCCAGAACCAAGTGGTATTCCATAGATCCAGGCTCCAGGCTTACCCAGTAAAGTAAGTTTCCAAGCCATCCCCATCAGGCCAACATCAGTGACCCAATTCTCCAAAGCAAGGCTCCCACAGACTCAGGCACTTTTTTTTTTTTTTTTTTTTTTTTTTTTTACTGAAGTTGGATACTTTATTAATATCATAAGAACCTGGCATGTTACAAAATTTCAACAGAAACTTAAACTGCAGAAAAACCAAGACTTCTTTATCTTTACAGATAACTATATGATCTTGAGATGTACCATTACATTCCATAGTAAGCTATACAATCTAATAGCGCTAAGCAGTGTAAGTTTAATAATTCAGAAATACAAAAGAACTTCTTTAATAAGTTCAAAGAAATTCATGTCTAGATAGCAGGGTGAATGTGTCAAAAATTTCATAAGTAAAAATAATAAGCATATAACAACTTGTGGTAGTGTGAATTTATGATAAAGAGTTAAACACTAGTATAACCAATTCAGAAAATATTCTAAGTAATTGAGGGAGAAAAGTAAAAAATCTCTTAATACATCGAAATATCTTCACTTGTTTCTCTTATTAACAACATCATCTTCACAAAAAAAGAAGTTGGTTCCTATAACCCATGCTTGGCATTTTTCCGTATCATGAATTGTAAGTGCCTTAATTCCTGCAAGAACAAGATTCTTTGCAATTTCCAAACCAAGACCACCCATACCATTTAAGAAAACATGGGACTTGGCCATCTTCTGCATTGCTGTGTCTCTAAGGATTTTAACACCATACTCTTAAATAACAAATGAGCAAAATGATTTATTGTGGAAAAGCTAATAGAATAAAGATCAAAAACTGGCTCAGTGCCCGTAGCTCAGTGAGTAGGCACCAGCTATATGCACTGAGGCTGGCGGGTTGAACCCACCCCGGGCCTCCTAAAGAACAATGACAACTCCAACCAAAAAATAGCCAGGCGTGTGGCAGGCGCCTATAGGCCCAGCTACTCGGGAAGCTGAGGCAAGAAAATCAGTTAAGCCCAAGAGTTTGAGGTTGCTGTGAGCTGTGATGCCACAGCAACCTATGGATGGTGTCATGGTGAAACTCTGTCTCAAAAAAAAAAAAAAACAAAAATCAAAAACAATATAAACATTTCAGCATACACACACATATACACACAAAACATTTGACAAAATGCAATGTCTTTAATGATAAAAAATATTTAGCAAACTGGAAATGGATGTGTACTTCCTTAACTTGGTAAAAGGCATATGGAAAACCCACAATGAAAATACTTAACGGTGATAGACTGAGTATCATCACACTAAGGTCAGACACAAGAATAAGGAGTCCAAACTGGCATTTTATTTGAAATTGAACTGTATGGTCCAACCAGGGAAATTAGTGTGGAAAAAGAACTACAAGTCATCCAAACTGGAAAAACAAATAAATAAACAATTTTTATTTGCATATAATAATCATATATAAAGAAAATCTTGAAGAATCTACACAAAACAAAAACTATCAAAACAATAAAATAACTCAGGTTGTTGGCCCCAAAATTACATGCAAAAATTGATTTTATTCTTATACAATAGCAATTAATATACCAAAAGTGAAATAAAAATTAAAAATAATTATTAAATTATTAAATAATAATTAAAATAATTAAAAATAATTGTATTTATATAGCATCAAAAAATAGGTAGAGGCTCAGTATAGTGGTTCATGCCTGTCATTCTAGCACTTTGAGAGGCTAAGGAAGGGGAATCCCTTGAGGTAATGGGTTCAAGAGAAGCCTGAGTAAAATCCCATCGCTCTGGAAAAAAATGGAAAATGGAAAATGTAGGTATCGTGTTGTGTGCCTGCAATCTTAGATACTCTAGAGTAGAAACAACTGAAAATGTCCACTAACTGTATGGAAAATTAAAATAAGTACATGCAATGAAATATTATTTTGTACTGAAAAGAGATTAAGTAATGACAGGTGCTACAACATGGATGGTCCTCTAAAACATTAAACTAAATGAAAGCAGCCAATCAAAAAAATCCACTTATTATTTGACTCCATTTATATTGAATTTCCATTTTAGGCAAATATATAGAGACAGGAGGTAGACGAGTGTTTTCTTAGGGCTGAGGCGCCTGTGTGGTGAGAAGGGGACAGAATAAAGATTCGCTGCTATTAAGCAAAGAGTTTCTTTTAGAGGTGACAAAAATACTTTAAAATTAAATTATGTTGCAGAATCCTAAAAATATATACAAAAAATGGAATGTATACTTTAATTTGGGTGAATTGCATAATATGCAAAGTTTGTCTCATTAAATCTGCTTATTCATAACCTATTCTTACATATGTACATCTTTATGTATTTTTATAATACTAACCTTAAAATAAATTCCAAAAAGTAAAATGGGGGAATAAAATAACAATATAAAGGTTTTAATGAAAATAGTGCAATTTGCTTATTTGAAATAAAGTTTACACTTCTGCTGGAAATCATTGCATTTTTAATAGTGTATCTTAACTAATCTGTTGTATCATCATATGTACCTTTCTCAATTTGATGAAAGAGAAGACTTTATTGTGTTTCTTTTGTATTGCACTTCTGTAAATTCTACTATCATTGAGTTTTAAAAAAAATTATTGGCAATTTTAATGTCTGTTTTGTGTGTATACAGATTGTATTATTTGCCAATATTTCTGGTAGAGTGTACATTTTTCTTTTTGATTTATGAAATTATTTTATGATAAATATATTATTCTTTACTGATAACCTCTTTTTGGTACACAAATATATTTTGCTTTTACTAAAATAGTCTGGTCACAAATATTCAGTGATAAGGATTTATTAAAATTAATAAAATACAATGTGGGAATTATGCCCTTAAATATAATGCTTCCTTCGTTATACATATGCATGTATAATGTTGATTTTAATAGTTATGATTTCTCATGTTACTCTACTGAAAATATGTTTACTTTTTATTAAACTCTTTTCTGGACCATATTGACATTATTAGTTTTTTCTTTGACCTTTTTTTTTTTTTTTTGAGACAGAACCTCAAGCTGTCACCCTGGATAGAGTACTGTGGCATCACAACTCACAGCAACCTCCAATTCCTGGGCTCAAGCGAGTCTCTTGCCTCCGCCTCACAAGTAGCTAGGACTACAGGCACCTGCCACAACGCCTGGCCATTTTTTGGTTGCAGCTGTCATTGTTGTTTGGCGGCCTGGGCTGGATTCGAACCTGCCAGCTCAGGTGTGCATGGCTGGCGCCTTAGCCCGTTGAGCCACAGGTGCCGAGCCTCTTTGACCTTTTGATGTGAATATATTATTCTTTTCTTATAACCTCTTTTTGGTCACACAAACATTTGTTATTTTTTTAATGTATGTGTACCTATGCTTAGAAGGACAAATCCAACTCCAAAAATCTAGTTTCTGTGTTCTATCCTTTTAATCTTAATTCCATTGAAATTTATCTATGTGTAGATAAAATGCAGTACTCTCACTTAAATTGTTGCTACCCAATTTATTAAATGTCATCCTTTCATTTTTGTATTGGAAGTGTTGTTCTTATCATATATTTAATGATTTAACATTTTAGGATTGCCTTATGTACTGGGCAATCCCAAAATGTATTGGGATTCCATATGTCTTTTGACTTTCCACCTTATGCTGACAAAATAGTGTATTACTTATTATATTTTCATAATATTTCAAAATCTCTATAACGGGGCCCTCAAAACTTAAAAACATTCCCTGGATAAATTTATTTCTTTTATTCATCATATATTTTTAGTTGCCAGATTCCCTTAGAATTTTACATTTTTTGACATTACATGTCCACACTTCTATAATGTTCAGTCTTCACATGCATAACTTCATTTGTTACAAAACTTTCATTTTATTTCAAATAGCTGTTCAGTTGGTGTTCTTTGGTATCTATTAAGCAATTATGTCATGAAAAAATGGGATAAATATTACTTGTTCTTTACAATATTTTGCTTTCTTTATTTTCCATATTTTCTTTTATATTTAATCAGCTTAAATTAATGAGAAAGTGTTCATATTAATGGTGTAAAAGGAAATTGTTACTTTTTTCAAGAATTTAATAAAGGGACCTTTATTGTAGTAATTTTCATTATTTTCTTTTAAAAAACTTGTTCACAAAGTGATTCAATGATGAAAAGATGCATTCATCAGTTTAAGAAACAGTAAATTGCAGAAGCACTTAATTCTGTGTCCTTTTTAGGATGGACTTCTAAAAAGCATAATTAGTTATTTACTTATTTATTTTATTCTATTTTTTTTTTAGACACAGTTTCACTCTGGAGTTGATTACCATGGGGTCATTTTGCTTACAGAAACCTCAAACTCTTGGGTTAATTGATCATCTTGCCTCAGCCTCCTGAGTAGCTGAGACTATATGTACCTGCCACAAAGCCTGGCTAGTTTTTCTATTTTTAGTAGAGAAGGGATGAGCTTAAGCAATCCACCTTCCTTGGCTTCTCAGAGTGATAAGATTAAGGCAGTGTACCACTACTGCTCCTAGCCAAAACCATAATTTTTTAAAGCCACCATTTCTAAATCAATTAGAAAAATATTGGATCAGGATATACTAAAATTAATAAAATAAAATTTGGGGATTGTGCCCTCAAGTATGATCTTGCCTTTTGATTTCAATAGTTATTATTTCTCATGTTACACTATTGAAAATATATTTATTTTGTATTGAACTCTTCTGGAAAATATTGATGATACTAGTCTTTATATGACCTTTTGATGTAAAATATTATATAAACACCTTTCTAATATTAAATCTCCTTTGCATTCTAGGAATAAACCAAGTTTTTTTCAGTTTGTTATTTTCCTTATATTTACATAATGCAATAATATTTTATTTAGCAGTAAGTTTTTTTTTGGTTTTGTGATTTTTCTGTTGTCAAATTTGCAAACAGGATCATGGTTTTGACTTACAATTCATTCTTATTTTTAATCAAATAGCCTGAATGCTTAAAAACATCATAAGTCTTCATGAACAACATGTTTTGTTGATAGTTTTGTGTACTAAATTGCTAGCTTGTCTGAATACTAGGTTCACTTATGAGTTGTTGATATATAGGATTATCAAAATTTCTAAAAGCATATTCAGTGAGTATGTGTATTAGTTTTTTTTTTTTTTGGCTGTCGCTGTGAGAGAAAGGGAAGTAAGAAGGAGGAGGGAGAGAAACTATTCCTTTGAGCACATGAGGCAAGCCCAGATCTAGCACTGCAGGAAGGCTGAAACAATGAAAGCCAGAGGTCTTGGTGGCTGGGGAGGCTTCCCAGTTTCACTCAAGTAGTACAAATGGAATTAATTAAAGTTTATATTCTTGTCCTCACTTGGTACTGCAACTCAGATTCTAGGAAGGAACTCCATGTTTGCCTCAGCATGAGTTAATGTCTCTCCCTTAGAAAGAGGAGTCAGAAAAACTGGTTAGCAGCTCCCATACCATACACCTTCCAGTTGCTGAGAGGGAATTTAAAAACAAAAATAAGTTAAATTACTGTCTTATTGCCAAAGAAGGAGAATGGATACTGGGTAGCCAAAATGCAGCAAATGTTCATTGAGGAATGTGTCCATACAAACTTCCCCTTGTGAATATGTCATTTTCCTTCTCATTGCCAAGTTTCACTTTTAAAGTCTATACATAGTTCTCTATGGCCCCTGGCTTTAATTTGCTTATTGCATTGAAGGAATGACCCACAAAAACCCCAAGAAAAGAAAGAATTTGGATCAACTTTCACAAAGATACCAGGAAAGATTTAAATGACCCCAATGTCGGGATGTAGGCTTCTTATTTCTGGCGAAAAGAAAGTTAACTGATCTCAGCCTAAAGAGGTATGTTCACTTCGCTGATCTCACAGGCAGGCTGTGCCTCAGCAGAATCCCTGCTCTGTTGTACATAAGCTGTGTGAATTCAGAAAACGTGTTTAAGCTTTTTGTACATCAATTTGTTCATCCGTAAAATGGGAATCATAAAGTTAACTTTATCAGTAAATTACGCCGGCTCACTCACCCTGTGAACCAAGCCTCTCTAACATTTAATAGCTTAAAATTACAACCACTCGTTGGGTCATGTTGCTACAGTCTGGGCTGGGCTCAGCTGGCAACAGGTTTTAGTGCCTTGAGGCACTGGCTGGGCTTCCTGGTATGTCAGTGAGCAGATTCACTGTGGCTTCCCTATCACACTTCTAGCAGTATAGCTTGGACGACTGTAGCCAATGGAGACTACTGTCTGGGTCTCCTTCTTCTCTTTGTTCCTTTCATCTTTCTGTGTTTCAGTGTCTTTCTATGTGACCTTTTCCATTCTAGGAGACATGACATCTCAGACAAGGAAGACAGCAACAGCAATCTGTAAGCCTCTTCATATCTAAGCCCAGAACAGTCCCACTGTAACTGCTGCTGTCTCCGGTTGATCTAAACAGGTTTTAAGGCCAGTGTAGGTTCAGTGTGTGAGAGGACTAGACAAGGCTTCAATTTAGAGAGGCATGATCTCTTGGGGACAACTTCTTAGCAACTTACCACAAGCACTTAAGAGAACACCTGCTATATCAGCAGTGCGGGATACATGTTATTATCTGTCTTAGGAGTATCTACTCAGTGTCTGTTAGAATTACTTATGTAATATTGCTTAATCTTAAAAAGAACTACTTTAAGAAAGGAGTTTGTAAGTGAAGAAACTGATGGGTTAGAGAAGTGATGCAATGTGTTTAGATTCTATGACTGCTTAAGGAAGAGTTGGTGATTTATGCCTTGGCTCCTAAGCACATGCTACTGCCATGATTCTGGCTCTGTTGGCATCCTGTACTTCCTGGCCTACCCAAGCTAGAGATGGGGGCAACCCTGGTAAACTTATAAAGTCCTGAGCTTCATTTCAGGCAGGGGAGTCTCCTGGCCTTCTTGGATTCTCCTTTCCTCAACTTTGTGCTGTCACACACATTTCCATTGTGTTTAGCACGTTCAATGGGCAGTTTATTATGGAACCAAGAGTCTGTTGAGTCCTGTGCAATTTCTTTACTTAGAATAATCTAGTTATTATCCTGAGATAAACCAGACAGTTTCTTCTTTAGTGTTTCTGTTTATGTCCATTGTCTTTTAACGACATTTTAATTTTTCACATTGCATTCTCATCTACACAGCTAGCCCAGTGAGGATGGGAAAGTCACATACTTTGCGTGACTATAGACAGTAATTCTTACACCTCTTAATTATCATCTGCAACTCTATGTCATTCTGATAGACATGTGGTTATATTTCTCCTTCAAATATATGATTGCTGAATAATCTCTAGACACTCTTTGACAAGTTTTTTTTCTTTAATCGTTTAAAGTAATGAGATTTTTTTCACCTCTGGTAAGAAAGCAGATGTGATAATTTTTTTAAAAAAATTTTGTTACAGATCGTAGCTTTTCAAACATTGTGAAAATCATTATTCTTTTAAAATAGCTTTCAAAATATTTACACAGTGGTGTTTATTATTCAGAAAAATATGCTGTCAGAAAGGAAATATGGAATTTTCTCAACTGTCAAGTGATTTTAAAATAATCTAAAATAATTATAGTAACTTTGTTTGAGACATAATAGAAACCCGTGTGAAACCACCAAGTGAGCATATGCATAAGTTGAAATATTTACTAAGTACATTTAACAAGAGAAATCCTAATTGAGAAAGCATCATCAAATATAAGAATATTTTTAAACATTATTAAATGTGTGATAACTATAGGTGTAAAAACTGGTAGATGAATATTGATTTGTAAACATTAATATAATTTTTAAAACATAAAACTAATTAAAGAAGTGATTGCATGCTTGACTTCACTTTGAGCTTTTAAGCAGAGTGCCAGTGAGACATGCTGAGCAGAGAAAGGATTCCCTCCCACCCTTCAACTTCCTACTCTTTTCTCCCTGTCTCCTCCATCAGATCATATTATCTCATTTAAGTTCTGGTAAAGAATAGTGCAAAAAATGAACTAGAAACAGCATAACACTTGGCAGGGTACAGGGAATATATTTGGAAAGAAGATAAAAAAAATCAGCAATTCCCAAATCTGGAAATAGCCCAAGTGTCCACCAATACTAAAATGCATTCATTTTCACATATTCATAAAATGGAATATTACTCAGAAACAGGAAACAAACAAAAATTGTAAATGGTGTTGACTGAAAAAATCATTACAAAGATAGTGTATACTGTGTCATTTAATTTGTATGAAATTCTACGATGGATAAAATGAATCCGTGCTGTAACTATATTCAAACAGTGGTTGCTGATGGTGGGAGGGGATGTGATTTACTGGGGAAAGACAAGAGGGGACATTTCTGGAGTGATGGTGATTTTATATATCTTGATAGGAGTTTGGGTTGCTTGTAGGTATTTTTCAAAATTCAGTGAAGGAGCATTTAAGATTTATTTACTAGGGGCCGGGCACAGTGGCTCATGCCTATAATCCCAGCACTTGGGAGACTGAGGCGGGCGGATTGACTAAGTCACAGATTTGAGAACAGCCTGAGCCAAAGCGGACCCCATCACTAAAAAATAGTGGGGCATTGTGGTGGGCACCTATAGTCCCAGCTACCTGGAAGGTGGAGGCAAGAGGATCACTTGAACCCAAGAGTTTGAGGTTGGTGTGAGCTAAGATGCCACAGCACTCTACAGAGGGTGACCAAGTGAGACTGTCTCAAATAAAAAATAAAAAATCTTTACTGTTTATAAATTATATTCCAAAACAAAATTAAATTGTCTGGATTAAAAAAAATAATATATAGGCTTCATACTTATGCTTGAGTTCTGATTCCATCACTTTGCAGCTGTATGAGTTTGGCAAAGTGACACATATCACACTCTGTGCTTCTCTTCTTTCCTCTAAAAGAAAAGAGATGATAATACACTACTCTCCTTCTATCCACAATATTGCTTTCAGTTACCTGCTATCAAGTGAGGTCTGAAAATCTTTAGTGGAAAATTCCAGAAATAAATGGCTTGTAAGTTTTAAGCTGTGCATCATTCTGAGTAGTAGTATGAAGTCTCGCACTATTCTGATTCTTACCGCAGGGGTGTGAATCCTCCCTTTGTCCAGCATATCCACCGGTCTACACACCCATTAGTCACTTAGTATCCATCTGAGTTATCAGATCTACTGTACACAAGCACAGTACCAGGGTGCTTGTGCTCAAGTAGCCCTTATTCTATTTAGCAATACTACTAATAGAAATTAGTTATTGTTGTTACTGTGCCTAATTATAACATTTGTCATAATTATGTATGTATAGGAAAAATCAAATTCTCTGTAGGGCTGAGTACTATCCATGGTCTCAGGCATCCAATGGAGATCTTGGAATGTTGGGAGAACTACTTATGTCTTAAACTTGCTATGAAGATGAATACAAAAAAATGTGTATAAAGTTTGTATTATTAGGGATAGTGTTCAGAACAAAATTGCTTTTTCATAAAAGTAGTTTCACCTTTTGTTTCTTGACCAATGAAGAATAAAGGTATGAATGAATATCTTCCATATGCAGATGCTGACATACTGTAGTTTTCTCATTGCAGCAAAACTAATCCGGGAGAGGCTGTGTAATGTGTAAATCTGACTCTTGGGAGGCACACATGTTACCTTTGATGATGTAAGATATCCCAGATGTGATAGAGAAGAAGGTGGCCTGGTTATTGCAACCCCAGTGACACTCACAATTTAAAAGAAGGGAAGAGGAGTCAGGCTCGCAAGGTGACCTATCATAAGTGTGTCGGGGAAGAAGGGGCAGCGCAGATGGCCAGGCACACTAGCATTTACCCCTAATCTGAAAATACCAGAAGGATGACTCGGGCTGGAAAAGAAACACTCATCAAATGTCCATAAATGCACTTTAATTTCACCATTAATTTTCTACAATATTTTTTTGGTGTGAGATTTTTGCAGTAAGTGATATAACCTTCCTTTTGCTAAAAATATATAGAAAGCCAGTGCAGAACCAAACTGAGAGATTGTGTCTCTTTACCTGTAACCTCTTTCTTCCATGTAAAGTAGTATAAGGAGAAGAAAATAATGCTGAGAACAGTCACTTGATTTCCCAAACTTGCTTTGTCTTCAGAAAAAGATTAGCAATGCATTAACAATGGAAAAAATGCTTTTAGATTTGTAAGGCTAGAATTAAGCCTGGGGAGGTTCTATGCGAGTGTTATCTTGTTTTAAGCAATATAATATTATTTTAAGTGTACTAGTAATCACTTACTATTCTTTATCCAGAAGAAAACTTACAGTTATTACAGAATGTCTAGGTAGATGGATGTTATACATACCTTAACCAATGCACTCATATGTCTGGTGGGCATTTACATAGAAAGCAGATGAAAGACTGTAAGGACCTGCTGAGCTGTCCTGGCCTTTACAAAATAGCAACTGCATCAGGACAAGATTTCCAAGAAACCAGAGTGGGTAGATAGTTTATTTCATGTCATCAGAAAATTAAGAGTTAATTATTATTTATGAAGGAGTAGCAATATTGGCTATAATGCAGTAGTCATTGGGCAAGAAAGATTAAGCAAACAAACAAACAAAAACCATAAAATCCTGTGTATCTGAAAACTCTGAAAGACATGCAGCTAAACCTAGGTTTTCCCAGAAGCAGTCTCTGCGCCTAGAATTACAGTGTAAGCAACTGAGGGAAAGTATAAGCAACGAGAGTGGTTTTAGGAGGAAAAAGAAGGCAGCCATCAAGCACTCAGACCCCTTCTGTTCAGTTCCCACCACTAAATCTCCTCTTTGGTCAGGTTAGAGCCAAAAATAATCTAATAATAACACCTTAAACTTTAGAGAGATTGTCCACCTACTATTTGAGTTCACATATATCATCTTGCTGTCATCGAGAAGGATTAACATAACAAGAGACTGAGACTTAGAGGAGCTCTGGTTTGCCTAGGGTCGCACAGCTGAAGAAAGATTTCAGAACCTCTCACTCTGAATCCCCTTGAGCAACATCATGCCCCCCCCCCCCGAAAATAACACATTATTATCTATGAAGCTTATTTCAAAAGTAAATTTTAATGTTTTTCATTATGAATATTATTCATGCAGATAATAATGAACAACAACACAAAAATTTCTTATCCTACTAGATGGAAATAACCACTACTAATATTTGGATGTATACTGAATTGTATCTTTTAGTAGTTCTTTATGCTAGATTCTATGAAATGCAATCTTTCAGGCTTTATTCTTACTAATGAATTTGTAATTATATCTCAACAGTCATTTCCTTTAGCAATATGAAGATATTAATCCAATTTTTTCTCATTTTTATTATTAATAAGAAATGTAATGCTAACTTTTTTCCTTAAGTGTGGCTTGCCAACTTTCTCTTTAGTGGTGCAGTGGTCTGTTTCATGTTTCACTTTGCTGTGTCTCGGGTCACTTTATGTTCACGGTTACTTTTATATCCATAGTACTCTTCTTGATACATTTTTATGTGTTATGGGCTTCCTAATTTGATAATTTGTGTTGCTTATGAGTTTGGGAAGAAGTTTGTCATTAAATTTTGAATATTACATTTCTTCTGTTTTTTCATTTACTCGGCTTGTGATTCTGACTCAGTATATACTAGATTGCTCTATTCTTTCCCACCTATTTCTTTACTTCTCATTGATTTTATTTTATTTTATTTTTTTTATTAAATCTACGGTGCATCTTACAAGGGTTCATGTGAAATTGACGAAATGTAGAATATAAATGTATTTATTTCTCATTCATCTCTTCTATGCCTTTGTCTCTCTAGAGAACATTGCATTGTCTATTATAATAATCAGGTTCACTAATCTGTATTCAGCTATGTCTCATCTGATTTTCGTTACAGCCATTGAATTTTGATTTATTACATTTTTTCATTTCTCTAATTCCTTTTGGATATTTTTGAAATTTTAATTTTCCATAATTTATGGTTTATACCCCTTCTTTATTTTAAGGAAAAAATAAACTTACAAAAAAAAGAAGAAAAAATTAAACTTACTCATTTATCCTCAGTTTTTCTTTTTTCCTCTTATCCGCAGAGTAAAACTACTTCTGTTTATTTTTGTCTTTTGAGTACTCCTCATTGTGGATTATTTCTTCATTTGGCTTTAAGTTTTTATTGTGGTTAATTTTTTAGTTTTTTTCAGTTTTGGAATAATATAAACCTCTATTATATAGCTATTTACATAAAGTATTTTGCATCTAGGTTTGGTGAAAAATCTAGAATAAATTTTAGGTACCTTTCTGGGTTTGAGGAATGCAGGCCTTCTTAGGGAGGTTAAATAGGGACCACAAATCTAAGGGAGCTCAGACATTAAGTTTTGATTCTTTCCTAGGAGACATTTTTTCACTATCTAAAACACTGTACAGAGACTAGCATTTTGGTTTCTTCAGTGTCTCCCTGAAACTGGTTATTTGAGTCTCCCCTTAATCATGGGGCAACATTCATAGAGTTCTGGAATGTTGAGATGAGATTCAAATGTAACTATTTTCTTTATACTCTTCCGCTGGATACTTAAATATCCCCTGATTGCCTGTTCCCCTGCTCCCACTGCTGCATTTTTAAAACCTGTTCTAACTATTAATCTCTTCTTTTATAAACTGTTATTTCAAAATTATTGCATTCATAAAATTATACAGCCTGTAACATTTTAGCTTTTTCACTCAGCATAATTTCATGGAAATAAGTTGTTGTGCATATTAATAGTTACCTTTTTATTGCTGAGTAGCATTCCATATTAAAAATGTGTTTTGGCTTGTTTAACCATTCACCCGTTGAAAACTTTCTGGGCTACATCCAGTTTGGGACTGGTACAGATAAATTTTCTATGAATATACAGGTAGAGGCTTTCTGTGAATATACAGGGTGTCCATAATGTTTGTTTGCAATTTACTATGTTAAACTATCTCAAATTGCACAAACACTTTATGTCCATCCTCTATTTCTTGGGATAAATGCTCAGGAGTGCAATTTCTGGATTTTACTGTAGTTGCATGTTTATTTCCGTTGGTTCCATTGCCCAACTCTAGTTCCAGGGAACAACGAGAACTTGTCAGTGATGACCCTCACAGATAGAGTTCTTGATCACATTTCTCCATCTGGCCTGCTTGCTCTTTTCTCTCTGTGCACAGCTCTCATCTGGTCTTTTTTTTTTTTTCCCTAAATCATCCTGATAACATTTTTTATCTTTCACCCATGTTGGATCTCTTACCATTCCCCATTATTTTCTTCTTTCTTGATATATACTGATATGTTTCCTGTGAAAGAATAGAAGGCAGATACATTTTTGAGGATGTGTCTAAAAGTATCTTTATTTCTATCCTCACAGTTGTTAGAAATCTAAGTTAAAATTATTTTTGTTTTAGAATTTGTAAAATATTACTTCATTATATCCCTTCAAATACTGTTGCTATAAAGATTTCCAATGCCATACTTACTGTATGTGGTTCTCTTTCACCTCAACTCTGGTTATTTGTACAATATTCTCCCTTCCAAGTGATCTACAATTTCACAATGGTGTACTTTTGTGAAACTTCATCATCACACATTTTGAGACCTTCAGTGGTTCCACTGAATCTGTCAATTTATATAATTTGGTCCAGGAAAATTTTTATGACTTGTGTTCTTTGATCATTCTGCACTTTGGTTTATTCTTTCTTTTTGGAATTTCTTTAGAAATGTTTGTATAGAAGATGGTAGAATTTTAATATTGTTTTTCTCCTGATTTCCTTCTGTTTTTCTTTCTTTCTTTTTTTTTTTTATTTTATTATCTTTATTGTTAAATCATAGCTGTGTACAATAGTGCAATCAAGGGGTACAATGTGCTGGTTTCATACACAATCTTAACTATTTTCATCAAACTGATTGACACAGCCTTCCTGGCATTTTCTCAGGTATTTTATGAAGACATTTGTATTCTGTGTTTAGTAAAGTTCGCCTGCACCCTTCTAAGATGCACCATAGGTGTGGCCCCACCAATTACCCTCCCTCCACCCCAATCTCCCCCCTCCCCTCCCTACCCTTCCCCTTTTCCCCATATTCTTGTGTTATAGTTGGGTTATACCCTTCATACGACAGCTATAAATTAGCTTCATAGTAGGGCTGAGTATATTGGATACTTTTTCTTCCATTCTTGAGATACTTTGCTAAGAAGAATGTGTTCCAGCTCCATCCATGTAAACATGAAAGAGGTAAAGTCTCCATCTTTATTTAAGGCTGCGTAATATTCCATGGTATACATGTACCACAATTTATTGATCCATTTGTGGATCGACGGGCACTTAGGTTTCTTCCATGACTTAGCAATTATGAATTGGGCTGCAGTGAACATTCTGGTTTTTGAGAAGAGGAAACTGAGACAGAGAGATGGAGTCATTTGCCTCGAGTCAGACAGCAGGAACTGGGATTCAACCCAAGCCTGGCTGCTTCTTCATCACTGCTGCACACTGGCTCCTGATGTCATCTGAAGGAAGTGGACGTGAGCTCATGAAGATGCCCAAGGAACAGAAACAGAATACACTCTTTAGTGAAATTATTATGAAGTCACAAGGAAATTTGAGAAATTTCTCAAAAGAAATTGCTGTGCATCGAAGTTCCACGTTTAGGGAGATAAGAGTTAGAGATGCAATGAGGAATTTCAGTGATGCGCTGGACGTGGAGCTGCCTGCCCCCAGTGTGAGTTAGGAGGGGGCGTCTGTGAAGAGAGGGAAGTGGGGTCTGGGGCACAGGCTCTGGGGCTAGAGTGGTTCACCAGCTGGGGACCGTGGACGAGTTACCTAACCTGTCTGTGCTGTGACCTCAGACAAGTTGCTTAACCTCTCTGTGCTTCAATTTCCTCATCTGTAATATGGAGATAAAGAAAAGTACCCACCTCATAGAGTCATGGTGAAGATTAAAAATGGTCAGTGCTAGGAACAGAGCCTGGTATGTAGCAGTGCCTAGCAAGTGTGGGTGTCATTATTATTAGGGTCCCAAAGGGTTCTTTGAGAAGGAGGACTTCGTGTGCACTTTGTGCTGTCAGGAAAGGCCTCCTGAAGAAGACGATAAGGCGGCCCTCGGAGGCTGGGGAGGAGCAGAGTGTAGGGAGGGGTGGCTAGTCCACATTCTCCCAGGGGAGCCTGGGGACAGGTTTTGAGGGGTGGCCTGTGAGCCTGCTTGGAAACCAGAAGGGGACCAGTTTGCCAGAGTCTGGGCACAGGTGGGAGTCAGGTGAGGTGGGGAGGTGAGGCCAGAGCTCAGGGAGCCTTGCGCACCTGCGGAGAAACTCCTTTGTTCAGGGGGCAGCGATAGAGCCGGAATTGTCTGTGAGAAGGTTACAGGGGCAGCCCCCTGGCTTCCTCCTGAACTGATGCAGATTTGAGTTTCCAGTGTCCCTGAGGACACTGGTGGTGGGGGGAGTGTGTGTGTGAGGGGAGTCCTGCCCCTGGAAAGGTTTCCAAGCCCAGAGCTCTCTTTTCCTGTGGCCTGCAGGGTCTTAGAATCCAGGCTTATAGCCTTGGGAAGGCAGAAGGTGAGTCACCCCCAACCCTGGTGACTCTAGGGGGACTTTGGAACACGTGGGATGGCCTTATGATTTCTGAACCTACACTCCTAGAACTTGGACTTGACTACAGGCATGAGGCTAGAGAGGATGGGCAAGCAGTGACCCCAGATCCTGGGGAAAAGAGCCCAGTGGAGCCCCGGGAGGACAGGCCCAGCACACGCCTCCTCAGGGCCTCCAGAGGCCTCTCTGTGAGTGGGCCGAGGACAGGCAGGTGGCAATAGAGCAGCAGTTCTCAACCTGTGGGTCGCGACTCACAGGAACTGTATTAAAGGGTCGCGGCATTAGGGAGGTTGAGAACCACTGCAATAAAGGAATAGTCTGTGTGTGACTAAGGAGGTGTTTGGGGCTGTTAACAGCCCTATGGAAGCCCCCAGACCTCCCTCCAGCTCGAAATCCAAATGATAACCTCAAAAGCTCATGTACCAAATTTGCACCTGCCACGGAAGCCAGCAGGCTGCTAATGTGGTGGGAGCCAGACTGTGAGTGACTTTGACACCCTTAACTGCTGGGCAAAGGCTCGTGGAGTGAAAATTATTAGAGATAAATGTCTGGTTCAGCTTGAGGTTAAAGAAAAGATGAAAAGAGCCAATCCCAGGTGAGGAAGGGGAGCCTGACAAGTTGCGAGGGGACAGATGTGGTGAGTGCTGTCAGGCCACCCGTGAGCCCACCCAAGGGTTGCGGGGCCAGAAGAGGTGACCACGGGGGAGAGTCCACAGGAACATAATGTTTATCTTGGGAGTCACAGCGAGCACCTTCTTGAGCTGTCCCTGAACAGAGTGGAAAGGAGGGGCTCTGGCCGGTGGAGGAAGTGACAGCAGGACTTCTGGGTTGCCATGTCATGTGAAGAGGGGCTGAAGGGCAGCAGAGGGGCTCTGGCACACCCTGGGGGTGTCTAAGGGCTACAGTGACCCACCCAGAGCCACCCTGGGCAGGTACAGCTGTTAGGGAACTTGCAGTAAGTGAGGAGGTGACGGGGTGGCGGGGTGTGGGTGGGTGAACAGCCATTCCCTCCAGACTGGGCAGCAGGTTCCAAGGAAGGCCCCACCCTGTGCACAGCCAGCTCTGCAAACTTAAGGATGTCCCTTAAGGTATTTGAAACCCAAGGCAAATGGGTTGGCGTCTAGGGGCAGGATTCCCTGGTCTGCTCTGGTAATCAGGAGGGCGAGAATCTTCCCGTTCACTCCTGGTGAGAGTTGAGTTCATGCCCAATTGGTGGGAGGAGCGGAGGGGTTATTGGTGGGACCTGTCACTCTGCCAGTGAGAGCTGTCCCCGCGTTAGCCACGTTAGTTAAACAGCCACTCACATCACCCTAGCGGTAACCTACCTTTCCTAAACGTGCTTATGCTAGTTAGCAAAGCCTCTGAACTTGACTGGAAATGAAGGGAGCTGGGGGACAGGCCAAAGCCGCCTGAAAGGTGCGGCCTCTGACTGCACGCGACTGACCGCATTGGCTTCCCCAGAGTGTGGCTGTCCAGGCTGAGGACTGCCAGGTGGATCATAGACCCTGGGCACCAGGCATCTGCCTAGCGACAGCCACCAGTCTTTGCCATATCTGTTTCCTTTGTGCATAATGTACAATTTATCATTTTGACCATTTTTAGTTGTATAGTTCAGTGATATTTAATTTTAAGGGCGTTTTCATTGTTGTGCAACCGTCACCATCATCCATCTCCAGAACTTTTTTCTCTTTCCAAACTGAAACTCTGTCCCATTAAATGCTACCTCCCCACTCCGTTCCCCCCTGGAACCCCTATGCTTTACTTTCTTTCTTTGTGAAATGAACTACTGTGGGTGCCTCCTGTAAGTGGAATCATATAGTACTTATCCTTTTGTGGTTTTCTTTTTTTTCCACTGAGCATAATGTCCTCAAGACCCACCCATATGGTAGCAGGTGTCTGAATTTCCTTCCTTTTTAAAGCCGACTCCTTTTCCACTGTACGTATAGACCAGATTTTACTTGCCCATTCATCTCTCGATGGGCACTTGGGTGAACTGTTATTTATTTAATATTTTTCTACAAACAGTGTTTGAAGCAGAAATACATTTTTAGAAGAGAATCATCATGTCACCATTTTCAGTAGAAAGCCCACATCCCTTGCCGTGGTGGGCCAGACCTACCCCTTCAACCTCAGATCAGCAGTAGCACCAATACCTTTGTGTGGGTCCCAGCAGTATGCAACAAGGGTGTGTTGAGTGAAAAACAGAAAGGGATGGGTCTGGGGTGTGGCAGGTTGATCATGAAAATAGTCTCACTTCCCTGTCCCTACCTGCCCCCACATTGTCGTGGTGTCACTGAGCAGTGTCTCCCATGCAGAGCTGAAGCCCATCACACCACCTCTTGAATCTGGGGACCCTTAGAGATTTGTTTTGGTCAATAGAATGTAACAGAAGAAAAGCTGTGCCCATCTGACCTGTGGCTGCTGGACGATTTGCTGTTCCCTGGGCCCTGACCCTGCCGGGACAGGCCTGGGTTGGGCCACTGCAGGGAGAGAGACCTCGTGGCAGATGCTCGCCCATGCACAACCTGGCCTGGTAAGAAGGGTCCTTGGCCAGCCTGTGCACTTATGAAAGGTAATAAATTGTGGTTATTTTAAGCCACTGAGTTTGGGGCAGCTTGTTTTGTGACATCATCATAGGCAGAGGTAGTAGCTACCCTGGGCTTCCCGAGAGTGTGGGCTGCGTTTGTGTGACTCCATGGAAGCGCTCAGCATTCCTCAGGGGTGCATGTGTCTGGCACAGTGAGTCAGCAGTGCCCACGACCCTCCACCTCTGAGCGCTGGCCAGCGCTGCGGCCCGTGTTGGCATGCTGTGTTATTTCTGAGCTGCAGTCATGTTCCGGTTTTGCTTGATGGAATCAATGTCAGGGATGTCCAGAGAAAATGGAAGCCATCCTCCAAACCCTCTAATCTTGGCAGTCCTTATTCCTGCTGAAAAGAGGATTCCTTTGCCACTGACTTACAACAGGCCCCGGCCACTGACGCTGGGAGTGGGGTCTGTAGGAAGTGTCTGGGCTGGCTGCTCTCACGTGCAGGTGGAGGCCGCATCAGACATTTGTTGAAATTAGCAGACTCATCCACTCTTTGGGGTTACATTATTCTGAGCGCAGCTGACCTCCCCATTTATCTACTCAGCAGACATTTATTTAGCACCATTTGCCAGGCCCAGAACCTCATGTGTCAGGGATGGGTGAATTATATATACTGATAATTATTAGGATATTGGTGTATAAGTGTTGCAATTTCAGCTATTTCTGCACTTTCATAGAGGAATAGTTTCTAAGTGTTAAAAAAACAGACATCGTTCTATTTGTCAGTTGCTTTTTTTTTTCCTATCAGCTGCTTTTTCAGAAAACAGTAGTGTTTGGTGGAGTTGGACAGTGCAGGAGGCAGAAAGGCTGGATCGATCCTCACCTCTGCTCACTGTCACCCCCTACCTGGAATGGTGTCAGGCACAGAATGGGCGCTCCACAAGGTGTGTGGAGTGAATAACAGGACATTGTGTCTCATGTGATTGTTCTCATCTCCGTGTGGCCACGTGTGGACAGATAGCATTGTGTACAGTTTGCAGATGAGGGACCTCTGGCCCTGGAAGTGTGGCGTGTCTGCGGGTCACACCCTGAGGGTGGAGAGGCAGAGCAGGAGAAACCCACCACTCTCAGCTGCTTCCCACTCTGCTGACTCCCTCCACCAGAAAAACAGACAGTGCTCAGACAGCACGTGCGAATCTAGACGCTTCGGTGAGGGAGTCCGCAGAGGGATGAGTCCATTGCTGACATCCCTTTATCCCAGAGAGTGGAAGAGGAAGCACGTTGGCTCCTGCCGGTCAGATCTGTTACCAGAACTTACTTCTCCTTTACCTTGAGGGGTCTTCAGCCCTTGGTGAATGGGGGTCTCCTGGCCAAGAGCATCTGCTTGACTTTGGCTTCTGCCAGGCTGTGGACGGTTCTGTGAGACAGACATGGTGGGCGCCGGGCCAGCAGCACCTCCCTGCAGCCATCTGGAGCAGAGAACCACCCACGGGAGGAAGCCTTCCTTCCAGAAAGGTCTGTCTGAAGCGTACTCTCAAAGAGGCTCTTAGCTGGCAGGGGCAGGGGCAGCTTGGGGCCGAGCATCTCCGAGGTGCTCCCGATGTCCGGGCAGCCCTTTTGTCTGGTTATCGGCTGGTTTAGCAGCCATCCGGGGACACGCTGGGCAGCCAAACCTCTGTTTTCCTCAAGGCTCGGATACCACAGGGAGTCGTGAGTCCCCCGCCCCAGGGCCTGCTGGAAGTGCCGTGGGGAAAGCTGCTGAGCACGGTGTGGTATTAGGCCTGGTGCAGCAAGGGGTGAATTCAAGTTAGAAAACAGTTTTGAGCGTCTCCACCTGCCCAAGTCTGCGCCAGGGGATCGTACCTGTATTTCCTTACGCTCTCACAGCCATGAGACTGGCTCCTAATTGCGTTCAGGACAATGCTGAGGCCTTACTTGTCCTGCAGGTTGGTGGAATATTCCCATATTCTGTAATCACATTGTAACTGCAGGGGTTTAAAGAGTTCCCCATAGGGCTGGACATCCCCTGAAAGACAAGCCCGCCCCTTCCCCTCCTCTTCTTCCTTCTCTCCCTCCCTCCGTCCTTCCCTCCTTCCACCTCCCTCCCTCCCCTCCGCTGTTCATCCCCCTCCCTCCCTCCCTCTCCCCCTTCTATCTCCCACACTTGTTAAACCCAGCACTCCCGCAGGTGGACTCCAGTTTTGTCTTGGGGAGGTAAAGCCTGTGAAGGGGATTCACAAAGGCAAAAGCCTGTTTTTTAAAGTGAGCTGCTTTATGGAAGTAGGACGTCCTCTGGGAAGCTCGAGCACCTGTCCCAGGAGCACAGTGCTGGGCTGTCCCGGTGGCCGTGCCCCTATGACCCACCCAGGGCAGGGGGCAGAGCCCCACGGGTCCCGCGTGGACAGAGGTAGAGACTTCAGCCATGACCAAGGTGGCGCGGCATGTGGCCGAGTGCTGCCAAGGGAACCAGCTGGGCCTCGTGGCTGTGTGGCTCTGGACAGGTTCCTTAGACTCTCTGAGCCTGAGAGGAGTCTCCGTATGCCCACCTTGCTCCTCAGGGGTACCGGGGGCGTCACGTGGGTCTCATACACCGCAGCAGGCAGGAAGCACTTTGGAAAACTCTGCCTCAGAGTGGTCACTGCACCGCACACCGGTCGCCTTCGAGATGACCGTCCATCTCCCAGGCTCTGTAGGTCAGGACTCTCAGCAGGCTGAGGAACGTACCCGTCACAGCCCTCGGACCTGCGTCCAGACTCAGACCCAGCATCTCCTGACTTCTTTCCTGCCACACATAGTTCCTTGATGCCCGCAGGCCCCCACACTGGGATTGGGGGTTTCTTGGTGACTGTGGCACCGTCCCTGCTGTCATAGAGGAGTGGCCTCTTAGCCCTGTGTGAGTTGTTTTGTTAACATTTTGAACACATATAAACTGTGGTAATGCACACACAACGAATACTGATCATCGTGGGCGTTTCCGGGCGGCCAGCTCGGTGGCATTAAGCACATTTTGCAGCATGGTGCTGCCATGGCCTCCGGAACGACTTCATTCATTCCCCAAGCCCAAACTCTGTCCCTGTTTCATTTTTAGAATGTTCTTCCGCAGCTGCCTCTTACACTCTGGCAACCTCAGATGCTGTTGGGGGCTGGTGTGGGTGTGTGGGAGTAAGTGGTCTGGTTTGGCCAGTGGGGTCCCCTCCCGGCTGCTGCCCTCGCAGATGGGCCCGGCTGGTGAAGGGAGTGGCGCCCTGTTCCTGAAACCAGAGCCACGGGAACTGGGTCAGAACATGCCGGGGTCACTCGATCCTGAATGCAGTGGGCGCGTCATCATTTGTCATGAAAGATGGGGACGTTCAGGACTCGCCCTGACCCTTTCCTATTTGGGAAGAGTAAGACAAACCACCGAAGGACTCACTGTGCTAGAAACCAGCCCCAGAGAGAGAGGCCGTGACTTCGAGGGCTAGGCAAGGTGGCTTTGGGTGAAGTGTTGATGCCACAGCTGCCATCATTCTTATTAAAAGACATTAGAGCTGATACACCTGCTCCCAGGCCTCGATAAAGAAGAAGGAAAATTGCTCCCAGACAGCCTGTGGTTTGGTCTGCAGAGCCTGGCTTAGGCAGGACAGTAAGAGCTTGCCTGGTCATGGACAAAACCTGATTTCACCTGCTTATGTCCAGTCCCTTTTTATAATGAGGTCCTGGAATTCAGCATTTTCCACACTCAAATGTCTATAGGGTCATGAAGCAAAATGTTTCATGGTCAGTTAAATTGTAGGAATTCTGGGTTCATCAAGTTTCTTTACTGTAGGACTTCTCAGAGCCTTTAGTGGGATGATGGGCCTGGAGAGTTGCCAGGATGATGTTGGTCTGTTTGGCACATTCTGGTGTCTTCTGACAAGCTGGTGCTGGTTAGAGGATGTGATCTCTGTGGGCCCTCTTGCATGCTGCCAGTCAGAAGTTAGGAAATGCTGCTGAAAATGATCATTTAAGAGAAGGTGACCTCTGTGTTTTCCTAGAACTACTCTAGAAGATGACTTCGGTCGAGCACGGAGAGTGCCCCTTGGGCTTGGTACTCCAGATGGGATGAAGACAAAGTCCACGTGTGTACAAAGTACATCAAGATTTGAAAAAAATATTTGATCATTTTCTCTGCTAGCCTCAAGCTTGCCTGTGGGCACCTGTGTTTCCTGGGCTGATTGTGGAGCACATACTTTGTGAGTTCAGTTGTGAACACGTCTTGAGTGCTGAGCACTGGGTCACCTGCTGGCGAGGTAGCAATTAAAAAGTGACCGCCCTGGCTCAGTGCCCATAGCTCAGTGAGTGGGCCGTCGGCCACATGCACTGGGGCTGGCAGGTTCAAACCCAGCCAGGGCCTGCTAAACAACAATGACAACAATAACAACAACAACAACAACAAAAATAGCTAGACTTTGTGGCAGGCGCCTATAATCCCAGCCACTTGGGAGGCTGAGGCAAGAGAATCACTTAAGCCCAAGAGTTTGAGGTTGCTGTGAGCTGTGATGCCACGGCACTCTACCAAAGGGAAAAAAAAAGTGACTACCTTGCACTCAGGATGCTCTTGGTCTGGTCCTGCGGGAGGGAGGATATCAAATAACAGATCATGTGGGTGGCGCTGGAAGTGTGCATTTGAGCCTGAGCTCCCAGGTGCCTGTGAGACCTTCCACCGACTGGCCTCAAACCCTTGCCAGGCTTACCTGCCTATGTCACAGCCTCTCTTCCTGTTGGGTTCTTCCAAGCTTCCAAGCAAAACATTTTGCTCCCTCTGTTCCCCTTGCTTTTTTTCAGACGGGGCTCTGCTTTGTCATCCAGGCTAGAGTACAGAGGTGTGATCATAGCTCACTGTAAGCTTGAACTCCTGGGCTCAAGCAGTCTTCTTGCCTCACCCTCCAGGGTAATTGGGACTATAGGCGTGCACTGCCACGCCTAGCTAGTTTATTTTTATGTTTTGTAGAGATGGGGCCTCACTGTGCTCACTGTGTTTCCCAGCCTATTCTTGAACTCCTGAGCTCAAGTGATAGTCCCACCTTGGCTTCCCAAAGTGCTGGGATTATAGGAGTGAGCCACCACATCTGGCCAGTTCCCCTTGCCTTGAATGCCCTGTCCTGCCCTTGTCCAGCCCTGGAAGAGTCTTAAACAATAGCGCAGGTTTTCTTTTTTTTAATAAAAAACTTTTTACATTTTGAATTACTATAAAATATGCGTAACATAAATTCACCATTTTAACTATTTTTAACGTGCACGCACAGCTCAGTGGTATTAATCACATTCTTATTGTTGTGTCCATCCACAGAACTCTTCATCTCACAGGCTTGAAACTCTGTTCCCCCCAAACACTAACTCCCCGCCCACCTCCCAGCCCTTGCTGACCATTACTTTACTTTCTGTCCCTAGGAGTTTGAGTGCTCTGGGCACTGATATAAGTGGAATTGTATGTTGTTTGTCTTTTTGTGAGGCTTACTTCAGTCAGCTTCATATCCTCAGGGTCTGTCCATGGGGCAGCAGGTGTCTGATCTCTCGGTTTTGTCTACATGGCTCATGGCTGGGGTGGCCCCTGTGGTGAGCTCTGAGGGTCGGCCTCACCAAGTGGGGAGCTGCCCATCTAACTTCCTTGCTGCATCCTGATGGGCGGGCAGCTTTTGTGAACTTGCTGTTGATCAAGAGCAAGGACAGAGACTTTGGTTTTACCAAAGACGTCATGGTCAGGACAACTCACAACACTAGGAAATTTCCTGTCTTGTGCCTCTGATACCCACGTGGAAAAGGGGTGTGAAGCAGCCCTGAGACAATAAGGACAGTGCCTGGCACATTGCCATCTCTGTGTTCCCTGTCCTCTGGCCTCCTTGGACACTCAGCCGGGCTTGGAGAGTAGGCCCCTGCGGGACGAGCCCTCAGCTTCCACTGGCTGATTGCACCCTGGGGCTGGTGGTGTCGGGGGCGGTTGCCCATGGAGTGGCCCTTTCTGGCTGGGGCTGAGCTGGCGTCTGAACCCTCACGGGCAGCATCAGAATTCCAAGGGAATTCTCCAGTTTTAATACAGACAGTGGAAACCCATATCTTACTCTGATGCTATTCCTTTGAGACACTAAATGTCTGCCCAGCAAGGGAGGTGTACAGAGAGCAGTGGGCATCACCCGGAGAACCCCGTGTCTTCAAGGGAAGAAAGACAGAGATGAGAAGAGGCTGGTGGGCGGCTGTGTCCCCAGGACGCCTGAAGGGCTCTTTGGAACCCTCTCTCCCCTCCAGTGAGGGGAATGGAGTCATGAGGTCTTGGACTCATTATTCACAGCTCTTTAAGAGGCCCCTGTGCAACCAGTCTGATGTGGGCTCCAAGGCCCACGTCATGTCCCTAAAGGCCAGAACCCTCTTGGGGGGCTGTGGCCTCAGCCCGGAGGCTGGTGCATGCACAGGTGGTAATGGTGGCTTGGGGGGACAGATCCCTCCCAGACGCTTGGGAGTCAGCATGGGAATTGGTATCAGGAAACCGAGGCAGGAGTTCATTATTTTCAGGAGAGTAAGATGAGACAGGAGCAGAGGAGGGCCGAGCTCCCCAGGGAAGAGTATTTGGCGCCTTGATGAGCACGTGTTAATGTGGTAGCCAGATGCCAGGCGCTACCCCGGGCCCTGTCCTCGTGTCCCCTAGTTGGGAACATCTGACAGGAGAGTGACAAGAGCTATGAAGGTTCACACATGGGGATGGAAGTGGGGCTGCCTCTGAGGAGGGAGAGGGGTGAGCCACGGGGATGTCTGGGGAAAGCATTCCTGGCAGAGAGGAACAGGTGCAAAGGCCCCAGGGCAGGAGTATGTGCTAGGCTAAGGTTGTCAGATGGCTGTGAGCCTCTGTTTGTGTGCAGGAGTGATGACACCTCTGTGTGCCTTGGCAGAGCCAGGAGAGAGCTGGTTGAAGGGAGTGACCACCCTGGGCCAGCCTGTCAGCATCCCATTTTCCAGATGAGCACATGGAGCTGCAGAAAGGTCTGGCTGGTGGCTCAGAGCACAGAGTGGGAGCTAGGATCTGACCACAGATGATGGTGTCCTGTGTGTGCGTAGACAGGCAGAGGTCAGTGCCCCCAGATGCCCCATGATGGGAACAGCAGGGCCATAGCTCAGCGTCCCCCACCAGCAGGTCCTGGGGGTGACTAGAGAAAAGCATTTGGATCCTGCCCAGTCCTCAACAGGGAGTGACCCTGGCCAGTCCTCTCTTCACGACTTGGCTGCTCCTGGCTCTGGGCCCTCACATTGAGTTCCTGGTGTCCCTCAAAGCTGAGCTGGGGTCAGGCAGCATCTGCTTCCTGCTGAGACCCAGAAGAGCAGGCGTCTTTGATCTAATTTCCATAGAGTGCCTTTGGGAAAGGTACCAACCCATTTTACAGATGAGGAAACTGACCTGGGAGCTGGGGACTTTGCCAAGCGCACCATCTCCAAGGCAGGGTAGCAGTGTGGAGTCCTGTGCTTTCCCGCCGAGTCTCACCTGACAGCCTGGGAGCCGTCTCACCAGCAGGACACCTGGCTGGTCTGTGGTCATTCCAGAGTATCCCATCAGGTCCCTGTCCTTGCTGGGTGGGTTGTCCTCTGGGTGTGCTCACTCTCAGGGACCAAAGAGATATGCAAATATTACTGGAGGAAAACTTCAGAATGGTGCTTTGTGTGGCTGCAAATGGGAGGTCCCATGCAGGAGGGTGACGGGGGTGTGTTCCCTCCCCATCCTCTACGGGGTACCCCACTGTCAGTCCAGCCACTCCCTTCTGGGTCACCCTTGCTCCTGGGTCATCCCACCCCCACAGAAAAGGCTTTTTCATGGCAGTAGTTTTCAGAGCCTTTATATTTAAAAATTTTTCGCAGTAGAAACCTATCTCCAAACAAAATCTGCTTAATGGAACCTGTAGAAATCGGAGGAAAGCAGATGTGCTCTGGGAGGGACAGGATGAGGCCTCCCTGCAGTGGCCCCACCTTGAGACCCTCCCTGGTCAGGAAGCCACTCTTCGAGCAGCAGGTGTTGTGAGTGGGGTCTAGGGCAGCCCAGAGCACCCAGCCCAGACTTCACACACGCAGAGCAGCCTGTAGAACCTGGTGGTGGTGAGGGGTGGCATTTTGTGGCTTCTACAGATCAGCTCTCCCAGAGTACCCTGGGTGGGGGCAGGGGCAGCACCGTGTCCAGTGCAGGCCAGAGGCCCAGAGTGTAGAGACCCAATGCAGGAGGCTAAACAGACTGATGGAGCAGCCCTCCTCTTCCTGCCGTGTCTCCAGTCTTAGCTAGGGCCCCACGTGGAGCTGGCACCTTCTCATGTCTGCAGACATGCTGGCTGTTATCTCACCCCTGCAGGGGTCCCAAGCAGAGAAGGCAGATGGGCGGTCAACTTGGACATCCCGAGAATGGAGGGAGTGAGGGCCCTCGCTAAGTAGTGAGCCTCCTGACACTGTACTGTATATAAGCAGAACAAGTTTGGGGTACCCTTAGGACCATCTGGAGCCACAGTCTCCCCGCTGCTGAAAGCAAGGCAGAGGACCTGGGGAAATTGTCAACTGAGTAGCAAGGATGGCCACTTTCATTTAGAAAACTCCAAAGCATCTGGGGTTGTCAGAATGGTTTCCAACCCAGCACAGCTGGTTGTGTTCTCCTCCCCAGTTGGCTATAAGGGGGTGAAGGATGCAGCCCTGTGAGGGGTGGGATGCCCCTGCCATTGGCCTCTGAGGGCTTAGAGGAATTTTTCCACCCAGGTGTAGACTCTGAACTCTGCCCAGTCCAGGGCCTTCCTTCCCAACCTCTCAGCTGGGAATTTGCAGCCTTGGTCTCTTGTCCTTGAACTTCTATGCAGCAGGAGCAAGGCAACAGAGATTAGTACATGTTGGCCAGGTGCCAGGACATTGTGTTCATACTCAGATCGCTGGGGCCTCGGGGCAAGAGCCCTTCACTTTGTTTTGTAGACAGTGGCGTCTCTTGCTGAGGGTCCCCCACATGTCAGCGTGCAGGCCTTTCCGCAGGAAGGATGCCTGCCCTGTCTGGCACAGCGTGGTGTCTGTGGAGGAGCCAGGGGAGCACAAGGGCAGGGCAGGTCAGGCTCACCAGTGTCCTCAGGACCAACAGTGGCTCCTGCTTCTTAGCATCCTTTTCCACACCTTTGTGAGACACTCCCTGTACATTAAGCCTGCGGTGGCAATGGCGTAAGACATTTCACAGAGGTGGGAATCGTATGCTTGATCATTTGTTACCACTACAAGGATCTTGTTTCCCCCCTGCCCCTGCTGGCTGAGAACCTGCCTGGCCACGTGGGGCCCTCGGCACCAGCAGACAGCACAGCCTTCCCAGTCCTCACAAGGACACCTGGGACAGAGTCCCCTCCTCCCTGTCATGTCTCACATCCCCGAGCTGGTTAACCAGTGATTTTGTTGTTGGGAGTGGGTGAGAGTTGCACAGACTCCACCCATGAGCACAGACAGCCCAGGATGTAGGTGGCTGCAGGGCCTCCAAGGCCAGCACCAGCAGACAGGATGGATCATATAACCCTGCCACCAGCCAGAGGAAGGAAAGGTGTGGTCCCCTCCCTCAGACCCGGCATTGGGGAGGACGTGAAAGGATGTGGGAGCCAGGCCACAGTGGCTCCTTAGAGAGCCAGGGGAGACTTCTAACCAAGCAGCACCTCTGCAAGGGCCCGAGGCAGCCCAGCCCTGCTGCTGATGGGGACTGTCCCTGTTAATCCTGTTTAGGTCTCAGATCCCCCATCACAGAGGAACTTGGTGGTTCTCCTCCATCAAAGAAAATAAAATTCACAGACACATAAAGCCGCCACGCCTCTCTGGAGGCCTGGAGGCCCGCCCCAGACTTCTGGGCCTCCAGTCCCCGTTCCACACATCTGTCACCCCTCCTGCCTCCATCTTTTCCCAGGGCCCTGGCAATAACCCACATCCTGTAGCGGCTGCCGGCAAACTCAAATCACATTTCCAAATAAATGCTGCGTGCGACGGTTGGGGAAGGAGAGAGAGAGATTTATTAGCTCTCATGGGGTGAGAAACCACAAGGACCAGAATAATAGGATACATTTCTCATTAGTTGTAAATGCCGGAAAAGAATTAAGGAACACTTATATTTTCTATCTTTAATCAAGCAAGAGAGTTGTGCGCTGCAGAGGAGGGAGAGGAGAGAAAAGCCGATTTTGCGTGTGGGATTTGGGGATTGGGTACACATTGGACAGTTTCACTTGATTCTTGCTGTTGGTGCGGACGTAACTTGTGTGGGGTTTCCTTTTCCTTTTTTTATCCCAACCAGACAAGCCTCTGTAAGTGAGTATAGGGTCATCGGCAGCAGGGCACAAGTCGGCATTGTGGGGAGAGGGGTTTAGAGAAAATTTGGGGTGCTGCAAGGAAGGAAAGGGGGTTTCCAGGGGAAAGATGTGACCCCTAGGCTTCTGGGTGGAGAGGCCTCACCTGCACTGCTTACATCTTTGCCTTGCTCCCTTCCAGTGGAGCTGCTACGCAGCCCTCAGGTGGGCAGGGAGGGCCCAAGGTGACCTGAGACAAGCTCTAGGCCTGGTAGGAGGACAAGGATAGCAGCATCCGTGTGTGCATGGCCAGGCATCCGGCTCTAGAGTGCCCTGATGGAGAACACGGGCCCCTCCAGGGGCCCCACATACCTGCAGGTGTACACAGACACGGGGCACACACAGACACACAGCCCCAATCTGTGTTAGAGTTTTGGAGCATAAAATTAGACAAACCATGTATTCAAGAGCGAGAGGAAGCCTGTATTTTTTTAAAATTCCATTCAGATCCCCGAAGTAACATGCAGAGAGCGTCTGTTTCGAGTTGACAGTAATAACAACAGCAGACACTTAAATAGCACTCATCCGGCGCCAGCCTCTGTTCTGAACACTCTGCACATTTTATCCCGGTTCACCTGCCCAGCCGGCCCATGGGGGTTGCTTAGGTACCAGCACTATCCCCAGTCTACAGGGCACTGAGAGGCAGGGTGCCCTGCCCAGGTGGTAGACCCTGAAAGCAGGCGTCTTCTGGACTCTGTTTCTCCAGGAGAGGACAAGGATTTGTAAGACAGGTGCTGGGAGAGACGACAGCGGGTGACTTGGCAAGAAGAATTCATGAGAGGCAGACAGCAAGGCCAGGAAAGGAAGCTGTGGGGTTGCCTGGGGCTGGGTGGAGAGAGGCTGGGTCACACTCTGGGCCTGGACCCACAAGGCAGCAGGCCCTCCACGACCCCTTGTGTGCGTTTGTAAATGCCAGAAAGAAATTAAGGAACACCCGTATTTTCTCTCATTAATTAAGCAAGAGAGTTGGTGAGGTCCAGGGAAGGAATGGAAAGCGATTTTACGGGTGGGGTTTGTGGGCTGGGCGCCCACCATACAATTTCCCTGGATTCTCTTTCATGCGCCACTAGGTTCAGCTCAGGGCTGTGGCCCTGGCCACTCAGAGGCTCACGGGCAGGCAGAGGTCAGGTAGGTGCCTCGGCCAAGTCCACAGGGCCTGCACTAAGAACAGATCTGCAGCCATCAGCAAGTCGCCTGGGTGGCAGGGCCTGGAAGACCACTCAGGGTGGAGGGACGGACAGCGGGGGGAAGGAGTGTTTCTCAAAGTGGTTCCCCAGAATGCTGGTGTCCAGTCCCAGGTTGCTGTGACCTGTAGCGTCTGGATCTCCCAGAGGCTCTGCCCTAGAATCTGCATTTCTAATGAGCACCTCAGGTGACCCTGACTTTTTTATTGTGACATAAACTCTCCCTTCTCATCCATGTTTAGGTGTTCTTGGTTGCACAGCCGTTACCGCCCTCATCTCAGAGCTTTCTCCTCTTCCCAGACCCACAGCTCTGCCTCCCCCCACCCAGCACCCCTCCCTGTCTACTCTCCGTGTCTGTGGATGTGACTGTTCGGGGACCTCATGTGAGGGAAGTCACACAGGATTTGTCCTTTAGTGACTGGATTCTTTCACCTAATGTAACATTCTCAGGGTTCATCTGCGTGGTAGCCCGTGTCAGCGTTCTGTTCCTTTTTATGGCTCCGTAACATTCCACAGTGCATGGTGAGACCACATTTTGTTTTTCTGTTTGTATGTCCATGGACACTTGGGTGCACTGCTATTCATTTATTGTTTAATAATATTTGTTACATAATTTTCAGTACCGTTCTACGAGTCCGTTTAGGCAACGAGCTTGTGCCTCTCTCTTGTGTCCACCTCTGGGGACTCTTTCATCTGACCTGCCTTGTCCTCTCTCCCAGACCTCCAGCCAGGTTGGGCTGGGTCCCCTCCCTGCCTGTCACCACCCTGCCCAGGGGCCTCCCTACCTCCTCTCCCTGCCACCTTCCTGCCTTGCTTGGGAATGTGCTGACGCCTGCCCTGGGAGTGACAGTTCTCATCATAGGCCCTTCCCAGGGCAGCCTCCCCCAGAGGACCAAGGTCACTGGGGCAGTGGTGTGGACAGGGACCCAGCACAGGGAGGGGGCAGCAGACTCCGTCCCACTGGAGGCGCCCAGTGTTGGTACCCCTCAAACCCTAGGGCTAGATGGCTCGGCCTGTTTTCTTGACCTCTGGGCCTTGGTTTCCCCTGTCTGTGATGGATAATTGTGTGACTGAGGGCCTGGGTCACGGGTCTGAGACCAGCCCGTTTAGGACAGCACACACTTTGTTAACCCTGAGATGAAAATCAGCAGAGAAAACATTCCCACTAAGTACTTTTTAAAAAACCACTACAATGCCCTAACTGTACTATAAAGTAGAAGTCCAAGGAAGGTGATTTATGGTCAAGACGATCCAGATTTCAGCAGTCAGTGTAACAAGCCAGTGCCTGCGTGACCCTTCCACCAGGCAGCAGGAGGAGTGACTCCCCCATCTCCACGTGGGGTCACTGGCACAGGGCCGCTGTAGTGCAGCTGGGACCAGTGGGCATCAGCGGCTCAGAAGCCACACAGAGCACGGCCAGAGGCGCTGTGATTTATGAAGTCGTGAACAGCTTTTGGCCAAATTCAAAACAAAAGAGTACAGCTTCCCGAGATTTAGAGGCAGGGCTCTGCTCCTGGAAAGTCAGGAGTAGAAATCCAAGGTAGGGTCTTTGCATAGTAATGTATAGTTTTATAAAAGCATCTGTGTCCGTTATTGCATTTGAAAGTGGGTGTGATTATCCCCATAACATAGAGAATAATAGTGGATATTATCTCTATCACCCTAAGAGTCCCTTGTGGAAGCCCTAACCCCCAGTGTGCTGGTGTTAGGAGGGGGGCCTTTGGAAGCGATCGGGTCATGGGAATAGAGCCCTTCCTCATGATGGGATCTGTCCCCTCTCTCTCCTCCATGTAAGGCCACAGCAAGAGAAGGGCTCTGTAGAACTCACCCCTCACCAGAATCCCACCATGCGGCACCCTCCAAAACCATGAGAAATAAATTTCAGTTGTTTAAGCTGCCCAGTCTATAGTGTCTTATTTTAGCAGCCTGAAATAAGTAAGTCAGGTGTGTATGTGAGTTGAAGGGAATGAATGAACAGGTGGATGTGAGCCCCTGACAGCGCTGGGGCTAGAAATAAGTCTCTTCTTTGGCGAAGAGAGGTCCCGTTGACCTCTCAGTGACCCTCACCCCTGTAGGTCCCTGCACTGGTCTGTCTCGGGCAGCCTGTGACAGCTCAGCCACTGCTGCCTTGGTCTGTCACTCATCTCTTTCTTGGCTGTTTAAATTGACACACAAGGGCTGGGATGGCAGCTTCTCGCTCGGTGTTCCTGTGATGGCAGTGTCTGGGAGGCTGACAGTCTGCACCCCTGATAACCCTAATACGAATGATCTGATGACAGTTAACATTTGTGCAGTACTCAGTGTGAGCCAGGCACTTCCTGACGGAGTCACGTATATACATCGCATGACGTGGCGTCTCGATCTAACATGGTGATGCTAAGATCCTGGCAAACCACGACAATACGGTAACCTTAAAATTTGCAGGTGACTTATCCAAGGGCTGTTCGGGGCCAACGTGGGACTTGAAGCCAGGCAGTCTAGAATTTGACATTGCTCTATGTTTACTGTGCTAAATGTGTGTGAGAGAGTGAGTGTGTATGTACAGCAGTGGTGCCAACTCATACCACAGTGTTATTTATTCATTCCGTGACCTACACTCTGCCAGGCACCAGGCAGGGCTTTAGTGGTAAAAAGAGAGACAGGTGTTCTTAGGGAGTTCTCAGGCTGATGAGAGATTGTCCTCAGTGCCGGAAGGAGAGACTCAGCTGATGGGAGAAGGGCCCCACGGGGCAGAGCAGCCTGGCAGGCCTTGCAAGGAGGAAGGAGCATTTACTCTGAGGCCTGAGGAAGAGCAGGAAAGAGGGCGAACATAAGTTTCCTTGTTTGGTGAACTAAGAGGTTATCAAGGCTGGAGCCTAGAGGACAGGGGTGAGAAAGCTGACAAGAGAAGGGAGCAGGGCCGTGTAGACCATGCCCTACAAGGCCTTACGAACTTCAAATGTTTAAAAAGATGTTAGGACTTTTACATGCTGAAATAAGATTTTCACTTATTTTCAAAGTTGCAAGAACTGTCCCTATGAGATCAATAAAATTACTGCTATAATGTCGACTATTCGCCACACACCTTTAATTCTGCCCACACCTGCCCACATGTGGTTGCTGTCTCCAGCTGACCTCAGAAAGGGCGGCTCTGGGAAGGAGAGTGACTTACCAGGTGTCGGGGCCGCAGCCCAGCGAGCCTCCTGGCCGGTCCTTCCTTCTCACTGCTCCTTTGCTTCTTGTCTGTTAATTGGGACTCTTTAGTGAACCTGAAGCTTCTGGCATGTTCTTCCTACAGTATGTGCCTTGGAAAGCAGGAGCAGCACTGAATTTCTTAGCACGCACCATTGAGACATCAGCTATTCAGGGGACGTGCCTGGGGCTCTCCCAGCAGGGCTGGGGGCAGAAAAGATGCACTTTCCTGTTCACTTATTAGCAGGAGCTGGGCGGCCTGGAGCTCGGGAATGAATAAAACACAGTTCCTGCGTGGACTCTGTGCCTGAGCGTGTGAGATACACGGACAGGGGGAGCTTGCAGAGGGCTTCATTCAGCAGAAGAGGTCACCTGTGCTGAGGAGAGAAAACTATCTCCTGGCCTGGGCTGGGTTCAGAAGCTGAGGCCAGGCTGCTGGGGGCTGGTGGGGTATGCTCCCGGGCCACAGCATCTGGGTGGGGTTCAGCTATCTCCTTTAGCTTCAAGCCACATGATTACCCCTTCCCCCACTGCGGGCATCTTCCTGTGAGATGCTGCCTTGAAGTCCCTGACCTCTCTCCACCCTCCTCACAGCCATCAGTGAATCCTGGAGGCTCCCCCTTTAGACTCTGTCCACTCCTATCCTTCCACTGCCCTGCCTGGGCTGGCCACCAACAGCTCCCTCGATTGCAGCCTGATATACGGTCTCCCTGCTCTGCCCACGTCGGCCCTTGGCCTTCCTCTGCTCAGCACCCTCCCGTGCTCCCACCTCACCCAGGTGATGGCCACAGTCCTCACGGTGGGTACAGGCTGTGCACAGTCTTTCACTGTCACCCCTCTGACCTCATATCTTACTGTTCTTCCTCTGGTACCATGAACGTGAGCTGCAAGAGAGCAAGAATTTGCCCTTCGTCCCCTGGTATATCTGCCGTGTCTAGAGCAATTGCCAGCACTTAATATATGCTCAGTAATCATTTGTTGAGTGAATGAACAATACTCTGAGGTTGATATGATTGTTATCATTTTAAAGATGGAGGCTCAAAGAGATTAACTAACCAATCCAAGATCATGCAAATATTAAATGGCAGACTTGGGAGTCAAACCCTGAGTCTTGGGATTCAAGATGTGTGTTCTTAGTTCCTAAGCTGTATTGCCTCTCTGATTAAAATTTGATAAAATAATGAATCAAATAGCCTTTCCAGCTTCTTCTTGTGGATCCTGTATTGTCTTTTCTGCTTCCTGCCCTTTCACATATAAAACTCTTACTCATTGTTCAAAACCCAACCTAAATTGCCCATGCCTGGCAGAGTTAATTTTTCCCTCTTTCTTGCTTCCATCATTTTGTAAAAGCTATTTATTTATGTGTCTTTCTGAATCTTTATTTAGCCTTGAGTTTCCTGATGGCAGAGACCTATGCTTTATTTTCTTTGTCTCTCCCAGCCTGCGTCTAACACATGTTAGGGGCCTAATAAATATTTGTTGAATGAGTGACTAGAAGTGTTTCTGGCACTTACCACCTGCCAAGCGAATATATGCATGTCAAATCCTATTTATGATGAACGTTCATTTAACACTGCCCATATGTTCCAAAGAGAGAGAAATAGGCCCAAATCATAACAAAATCTAATGCAATCGTATCTAGTGCTGAGTTTTCATGTCATTCACTTAGAGGGAAACACGTCCTAAAACACTTTTCTGTCTTTGGTGTATTAAACACAACCACTTAATCTTATCTGATAGAAAGTTACATTTCACCCTCAAGTTCAAAAGATACTGTAGGAACTGTACAACTAATTGACCATAAGCAAAATCCACTCAGTTAGGGGATAAACGGGACATTAATGCCCCAGTGGGTAATGCAAATCCTGGTGGTCGTAAAAGGCTTTAATGTACCTGAAGAGGTCGTGGGGGTAGGCTGTTTAACAGAACCCTCTCCCCTTCATGAGAATTTGACCTTTGGTTAACTTTCTAGCCCTGTTTCCCTGGGAACCAGATCAGGGCAGAATGTCCCTCTGTTGCTGGGCAGTATTGACAATGGTGAAATGTCCCCTGCTTGGTAAATCTGGACAGGGAGGGGCTGTGACTAGCTAATGGGCCCCCTGCTTGGGCTTATAGAGCACAGTCACTCCTGTCCTTTCTGGGACCCTGGACAGTGCTGATGGAATTGTTTTAGAGGTGCTGGCTCCCATGGGGATGAAACTTTTAAACCCGGGTGGGGCCCACGTCTACCTGCTTTGTGTCTGGTCACGGGCGGCTGCAGGTGTGTGTGACAACGGAGGTGGCTCCCAGACAGCCATGTGCACTACCACAGACAAGGCGTATGTGAACCTGCTCTGCTGTCAGGCTGTGTTCCTGTCCTGCATCCTGCTCAGGGGATGGCGGCCTCAGATCATCCTGCAATGCTGAATGTGGAGTTGAACCCCAGAATGCTCAGGTAACACAGTACATTGGAGAATACATAAATGGCAGTCACGCCAGTGCTTAAGAGTATAGAAGAAAAGCAGCTGGGCTAAGAGGACATTGCGAAGCTGAAGGCCCCTGTGATGTGTCCAATGACCGTCACCCAGTGCATCCTGGACGGCAGGCTGTCCTTGCTTGGACTGAGCCCCAGGCGTAGAACCAGGAGACCAGTGGTTTCAGTACTGACTCTTGGGCAGAAATAATTGTGCTCATCTTCTTTCCTGCTGAAGCTTTAGAAGCTTGTGCAGGGCCTCTGTCTTCTCCCTTCTTCTGACTATCTTCTGACTGTGGAGTGGGCCTCAGCCCAGGAGGGGGGCAGGTGTCTTTTCTAATGGGGGGCCAGCCCTGGATTGTGAGGTCTTCCTGCCTTTGCCCACTGAAGCCTCCTGTTGGCCTCTCGAGGAAGGCATCCTTTTCCCCTCCATTTCTCAGATAAGGAACTGGGGGTTCAGAGAGGTTAAGTCACTTGCTCAAGGTCACCCAGCAGCTCTGAGACTGAAGGAGGACTCAGCCCTGCTCTGACTCACTGCATTGTGCTAACCTCCAGTTCCCTTCCAAAGCTAATTAATGTCCTATGATTCTAAATCAACACCGCCTTAGGAGGCAGCTCAGGGCAGTGAATTTCTAGGGCACAAGATGTCCCCCTTCCTTCCTTCCTTCTGCCTGAGTCTGTCAGTTCAGAAAACGCTGAAATGGGCCAGGTGTGAAGTCTGGAATGGGGCCCAAAAATTAATAAGTTTTTTCCTCTTCCCTTTCAGTGCCTATGTTTTGACTTCCTCCATAGACAGCCACCGTCTCTCAAGTGTCACCTCTGTGTCTCTTGTAGGCAGAAGCTTAGACTCAGATCTGGCAGGGATGGGACGTGGGGGCCAGATTTCCTGCCCTTGTGCGGGGAGAGTGGACCTGCCCTCCTCTCCCTGTCCATCCCCAGCTGCTTCCTGGTGTGGGAGGGCTGCCCCGGGGAATTCTGCCACAAGCAGTTCCTCTGGAAGGGATGATTCTGGTCAGCGTGCAGAGAAACTTTTCACTTCCAGGGTGGGGAAGCAGAGACCTGGGTGGCCTCTCCCTACGTTCTGGAGGTTTCCGTCCTCTTGGGAGGATTTGGACCTTTAGGAGCCCTCCTAAGCCTGAGTTTCATCTTTCTAGGATTTCTTCCCCAAACCCAAGTCTCTAACCAGGAAGAAGCCAGTTATGCAAGGGAGCATTCATATTTCCATTCAGAGAGAACATTCTGGGGCATTATTTTATAGAATATGGAAAACCAGGTAGACCAGCCCACCACTCACCCACTTGCTGGACCCAGCATTGAAGTTGAGAGGTCTTCCCTGGCCAGGCGGTCTGGGATGGGCTGGCAGGGGCTCGGCCACAGGCAGACAGGGGTGGGGTACTTAGGCCTCTACCTGGGGTGGGCTGGCAGGGGCTTGACCGCAGGCAGCCAGGGGTGGGGTCCTTAGGCCTCTACCTGGGGTGGGCTGGCAGGGGCTCGGCTGCGGGCAGCCAGGGGTGGGGGCCACAGGCCTCTGCCTGGGGTGGGCTGGCAGGGGCTCGACCGCGGGCAGCCAGAGGTGGGTCCACAGGCCTCCATCTGGCCTTGCCTGGCGGGTCCTTTGTGTGTCTCCCAGGGCACCTAAGGTCAAAGGAGGCCTGTGTGTGACAGAGGCACAGAGTGCTGTCCTGAGGCCCCCCTCCTAACTTTGCCCTCTCCCCAGCTCCTCCTGCAGGGTCTTGACATGTGGGAGGAACAGTGTCCTCCTTCTGACTAAGCAGAGGGGCCTGCAGAGGGACAGTGGGCTGGACAGGCCACCCAGGGCTGGGACCTGTGTCTACCCTCAGGAAGGACCCTCTGAGTTGCCCCTGCTGTGACCAGGTTGGCACAGGCCTCGCCTCTGCCCATGGGGCCTAGGACAGTGGCTTTAGGGGCCACTAGTGTTCTTGGCCTCTGCTCTGGGCTTTCCCGGTGTCATATCATAGGGTCCCACTGAGCCGGTCCTGGCTCCCCCTGCTCACCAGCCTCCCTGCCTCCCTGAGGCTCAGCCACTGCCTCTTTCTGCAGGATTGCTTCCCTGGCGTGGTGGGGCGAGCAGCTCTTGAAGCCAGCTTGAGAAATAAGTGCCGTCAGCACCCGCGGAGCGTTCCTGTAGCTGGCAGCTATTAATAGAAACAGGAGTTTGGCAGCAAAACCCATCCACATGGCTCAAGATGCAAGCGGGTACGTGAGGAGTGTTTGGCCTGTTAATGAGGCCAGTTTAGCCAAATGTCCCAGGACATGGGTGTCAGGGTGGGCACCAGCCTCCACACCTGGGGCCTTGGCTGTCAGGACGTGGACGTCAGGATGGGCACCAGCCTTCACACCTGGGGCTTTGGCTGCTCTGCAAGGATTGACAGGCTGCTGGGCACGTTTCAGGCGATGCTTTTTAAGGAGCTGCTCCTGAAATTGTGAATAAACCAGAGGAGTGAGTCAGAGACTCCTGCGAGGCTGCACCTTTGTTGCCACCAGACAATAGACTTGATTGTTAATTAGCCATGTAAGCCAATGAATGTTTATTAGGGGGGTCCCCTTCCTTAGGGACCCAGAAGCCCTGCCTTTGAGGGACTCCTGGTCGAGACCCACTGACAGATGATGATCAGACGGGGAAAAGCTCCTCAATAGGGGTGAGTAGCGTGTGAGTTGGAGAGAAGTCAGGACAGGGACCAGGATCTCAAACTGGCAGTGTTGGTCACAGGCCACCCTCGTTCTATGCTGTATTCCATTAGAGGGGCTGGCTGGCTTTCTGACCCTGCCTGGCCCAGTGACTCTAACCCCATGAGGTTGCAACCCTTCTAGCTATAATGCTTCAGGACCTTTGAGGACTGGGCCCACAACATGGACCCACTGCAGTTTGGAAACAGCATCCCAGTAGGGTGTGCCAGGGTGGTGGAGGTTGCCTGAGCCCAGTTCCCTGGACTGAGGCTGCAAGTGACTTTTGTTCACTTTTCAAATGCTTGGCAAGGAGTTGTCACTCCTGAAGTGATTGGGAGACAGAAAACAAACAGAAGCGTTGCCGCCCCGAGTGAAGTTCCTTTGATGGTATGGGCAGCACGATCATGGGGACCTCAGACCAAGACATGTCATCTCTCTCTCCTGTGTTCAAGACAGCTCTGCCCCTCCCGTGGCCCCCTGGCGGGCATGGGCCATTGTCCCATGCTGTCTTGCGGAGATGGCCAATCCTTGGGCCGCTTAGGTGCCGATGCCCCAGTGAATAGAAAGCCACCGAGCATTTGACAGGATCTACTTGTCGTTGAATTATTGAACATCTTAATGAGTCCATTTTTCACATCTTCCTCTGATCCCTCAAGACCGCAGGGCGGGCAGTTGGTTAAGTTGTGATGAATATTAACGAGGCGGTATTCTGTTTGTTGTGTCTGCTTAATGTTCCTTCCTACCTGGGGGGCCCTCTCCATGGCCAGGGGCTATTGCAGCTTGGGCCGCCATGGCCTTGGAAATAATTTTCCAGTGTGGGGAGGCCCCCATCACTTGAGCAGCCCCGTGGAGGGGGTTGCCAGCAGTTGGACAGTGTGGGCAACCAGGACTGTCTGTTGAATGAGTTGAATGATCAGTTCTGCTAACCTTCCACTTCCCCTTGGAGGGCAACGTGTTCCTGGGAAGAATGGCTCAGTGAGGGCCTGCTGGCAGGGGGGACGTACCGGGACTGTCCCTGCCTGTGGGGAGCTGGCGGTCCTCTGGGGGAAGATAGATGAGCAGAAGACTGAGCTGCTGCTATAGAAGCTCAGCAGCGCTGTGATGGAGTAGGCTGGGGGTGGCCAGGGCCTGGGGTCAGAGGATGGGAAGCAGTTGTGATGTTCTGGCTGGGACTCAGGCCAGGGTGGGGGAGGAGGTGGGATGAGTTTGGCAGAAATTGCAGGAGGTGCAGGAGGAATGTGGCTCTCTAGAGGGGGTAGCTTGGATCCTGGGGGCCTCTCGGCCAGGAGATAAATGTTGGTCTTCAGTGCCCACAGAGCTTTTGGAGGGTTTACATAGGAGCTTGGGGGTGACAAGCAAAGTGGTTAAGGCGCCAGCCACATACGTGGAAGCTGGTGGGTTGGAACCTGGACCGGGCCAGCTGAACAACAATGACAACTACAACAGAAAAAAATAGCCGGGCATTGTGGCGGGCACCTGAGGTCCCAGCTGCTTGGGAGGCTGAGGCAAGAAAATCGCTTAAACCCAGGAGTTTGAGGTTGCTTTGAGCTGTGATGCCATAGCACTCTACCCAGGGTGACATAAGTGAGACTCTATCTCAAAAAAAAAAGAGAAAGACCTCTCCTGCAACACAAGGTATTGTCGAGGAAGCTTCCAGACCTGCTGGGAAGCTGGCACAATGGCGCCTGCCTGGGCTTGACAATTGGCACTTAGTAGGCGAGGGGAAGGGAGGCGTTGGGGGTAATTTGGGAGGATTTGGGGAAGTGTAGCAATGGTAATAGGATACGGGGAGTCCTCTTCTTTCCAGTTTCCCCCCATTGCACACCTGCTGCCAGAGAAGTCATGCCAGAGTTCGGGCTGATCGGGCCACCCTTGCTCAAGAATGTTCAATGGCTCCCCAGTGCCTGCAAGACTCAGTGCATGCCCTTAGGTCCAGGATGCCATCCCCTCATCTCCACCTGGCATGAACAGGAGCAAACAGAACATGTAAACTTCTTTTCCTAGCACCTATGACTTTAAAAATAGCAAAAACTTTTTTCCTTCCACCATGCGATGTCAAAACCATCTTATTTATTAATATAGCCACAGTGCTATCTTGTCACAGATTTTCCTCACTTTCTGCCAAAAGGCTTTTTCCCTTGGAAAGCAGCCCCTTTCGTATGGTTTGAATAGTGTCCAGATGAGTTATTTCTCCTCTACTAGCTAGCTCATTCACTCATTCATCTACGAGTCCTCACTGGGCATTTAATGAGTGCCTGCTGTATACTCTGCTGTGAGCCAGATGCTGGGGTGACCGATGGGAATAAGAACTGGTCTCAGCCTTCAAGGGTGGGAGACTCAGAGTGAGGCCCAGCTGTACCCTGGTGCTCCCTCTAAGTGCCTTGCCCCGGGCCACATGCACCTCAGAGCATCCTAGAGATACGTAGAAGAAATTAGGTATGTGAGGAGTGTTACAAATTCTGCTTATGGGGATCCCAGAATCCTGAAATGGCAGAGCTGGCAGGGTGGGCTTCTCAGGGGATTACAATGCTACTTCTAGAGGCATCGGATGCCCAGTGAGACGTCATTCCACTCCGGTGCTTCCTAGCCCTCCTGGTTCTGTGAGGGACACTGGCTCAGTCTGGTGCCGGTCCAGCCTCCCAAGCTCTTCCAGGCAACAGCTCAGGGTGAAACAGCAAACAGTCTGAGCCAGAATGTGATGGTTTTGTTTTCATGGCATTTATTTTTAGGGTTCTTTTCTCTTTTTGGTAAATGATGATATTTTACATTTAAAGTGTGAATTTAAATAAATATGCATTTTCTTCTCAAAACAAATTTAAGTGAAAGAGTGAGCCAATATAATAGAAAATGCTACATAATTGGTAGTGATAAGGCATACCATTAGGAAAGGGGCTGGAATGAATCAAGTTAGGGAACTTTGGAGGTGGCCAGTCCTGAGGCTTCTCCACCAGCTATGGAGGCGTCCCTGTTCTGTCCTCTTTCTAGCCAGCGGGTCCCTCCTGGTGGCTTTTAGGAAGAAGCATTCTGGAAAACAGTGTGGATGGGCAGGCAAAATGTGGCACATCTGGGCAGTGGAGTCCTACTAAGCCGGTGGTTCTCAACCTGTGGGTCGCGACCCCTTTTTAACAATGAAAATATGTTGCAGCATTAGGAAGGTTGGGAACTACTGTACTAAGCCCTAAAGGGAAGGAACTGCTGTTGCAGACTGTATCCTAAATGAGCCTCCGACACACAGGGCTCAGTGAAAGAAGCCTGCGCAAAGGGCCGTCTCTTATGAGAGCTCTGGGTAGGCAGATCCACAGAGATAAAAGGGGAAGGCCACCGAGAAGGGAATGAGCTGCGTGAGGCGGCCCGAGGGGTCTTACTGGAGCGAGGATGTTTTCGAACTGATGCACGGTGGTGGTTGCACCATCCAGTAAATTTACTAAAAACTATAGAATTGCAAAACAAAAACAAAAAACTACTGAGTCATGTTCACTGTGTTGAGTTGGACACAGTTTTTAAAGAAGCACTAAGAATCAAATCCTATTTCATCGTCTGTAGTGGGGAGAATTTTCTTCCGGGCTTTTCTCTGTGCAGGGCCTTTGGGCCCGTCTTGGTGCTGAGTCTCTGCAGTGTGGTCATCTCCGCTCTTCATCATGTGCTGTGTCCTGCGGCACTGACCTGTGGAGGTCAGTGCAACCTAAAGTCACCAGGGGAAGTGGGCGTGGGGGGGGACCAAGGTAAACCCGTGTGCTCAAGATGCTACCAAATACACATTGTTTTTAAATTTCAGGTTAGTGTGAGGGTACAAACAAACATCACAATTTTTGCATTTTTTAGTTAGAGTCCCTCTTATAGTTGTGTCCTGCACCCCTGTCTGCCCCTGCTCTCCGCACTCCGTAGCCTACATGGACGCCCTCTCTAACCTCTTCATGATAGACAGAGGCAGGGTAGTCATTTCTCAGGCCCTCTGTGCCGTCTTGCTGTGACTGGCACAGGTTCTGGTGACTGGCCCCTCTGCTGTCCCATAGGACGGCATGGTCAGCTCCCTGCTTGTCCAGCCCTGGCTGCTTCCATATCTGGTAGGCCCTCGGCCCCTGCTGCCCCTCTCTGAGCCCTCCCTTCCCAGGGCTCGCTCCCATGTTCCCCTCTGAGGGCCTTCTGTTCCCTACATGAGGACTAGCATGTTCTAAATGTATTTGACTGTGAGTTTCTCACCAAGGTCATGTCAGGCCCTGTGTGGACAACACTGGTCTACAGCGGTGCTAATAGCCAGGTAACGTTCCACGTTGGATGTGTGATTTTACCACGTACATAACCTCCTACCACTGAGCAGTGGCCACCGCTAATGTTCTTACATCTCTGTCTGTGTCCTTTGGATAGATTCCTAGAATGGCCAAGCAAATACCACTTACAGACATTCCCAACAGTGATTGGATAGAGCTCTTAAAGCCTGCTGAGCCCCGGGGGAGTGGCCCTACTAGTTTGCAGGCACCATCCCATGCACCTGGTGTCAGGGAAGTGCAGGATTCATTAGGAAAGCAGACTTGGGCTGTGGGAGCTGAAGACAGCAAGTTGGTTTGGGAGCCCTATAGCAGGTCCTGCCTGAAGTGCCCTGGCCCTTCTCAGCTCCCGAGGTGTGTGACATTGGCCTGTTCTGGAGTCCCTGTGCAGGGACCAGTTGAAATAGTTTAAGTTGCCCACCGCTTTGTCCAGCCCATGCCAGGGGTGAGATCCAGTGGCCACGTCTCTGCCTTCTCCATCAGCACATTGATACATCATCCCTGCTAAGAACATTTTATAATGTCTTGGCATTTAATTATCTGTGTGACTCCCCCCACCCCAGCCCTGGCACCAAAGCGGCTTTATCAAGTCCCTCAAACGTACCAAGTGCTCTGTCTGGATAATTATGATTGTGAAGCTATTCAGGCTTGAAATAGTTCTTAAAATGAAACTCACGCTGTTCTAGTTCTTTGCTTTTCTGAGGGAGCCTGAGGCCGACCTTTATGAGTGTCGCAAAGCAACCCCGTGGGCAGTGGCCACTCCTGGAAGGTGGATGCTGTTGCTTCGCGAGTGCCTCGGGGGTTATTTTGGTCTCGAGTTGATTATTTGCACTAATTTAATTGGTGTGTCCTTGATTTCATTAGGCAGCTGCCATGGAGCCCTCTCTGTCCTCTGGGCAAGTCCACGAGTCAGCTGATGAGTTGTTCTGGAATCTCCTCATTCCCCAGGTTGAGGGCTTTGTTCTGACTCCCTCCGTGCTCCTGTCTTGTGTGCCGTAGGAGCCTTTCTTTGGGACTGTCTTCTGGGGAGGTGATGCCATCTCTTCGTCTGCCAGATGTTGAATGGGGCACTGCATTCCCACCATCTGCCTGCACCTCCCCTAGCCTTTGCCAAGCAGAACCCAAATCAGTGGCTGCATTCAGCAGGCACTCACTCATTCCCCCGGCCCTCACACAGGCACAAAGGCCTTGTCTCGGCCAGGCCCTGGGGCTCACCATGCAGGAAGATGCCATCCGTGGTTCCTCCCCACTCATCAGTCAGCCACGATGCAGCAGAACCAGTGTCAGGCCTGGCACTCATGTGCAAACAGGGAAATCCGCCCTTGTAAGCTGCAGTAGAAACAGGAGTTGTTCAAGGGGTCAAGTGCTGTACACCGTCTGGGGGTCCGGCTGTGCATACAACCTGAGACTTTGCTCTATTCCCTGGAGACTGTTGCACTGGACCCCTGGCTCCTGCACCACAGCCATCCCTGCAGACTGTGTCTCTGCCTCCCTTGTCAGCATGGATGCCTAGAGGGGCTGCTCACTGGCCTCACAGGCTTCCAGTGGAGTTCCTGCATGGTGCACCCTCCTGGCAGTGAAAGCTCTGAAGGGGGCTTCTCCATTTTCCCACAGGGGAGGGATGTGCCCCGAACTCCAGGCATGGGCATCGCAGCCAAATTCACCACTCAAGCTCGTGGCAGGCTTGCTGTTGCCTCCTGAGCTGGTCTGCCAGATACAAGGTGAAGAGTGGCCCTGAACAGCCCCTGGACGGGTGTGTCGTGGGCAGCAGAGTGACAGAGGGTATGGTGTTCCGGGCCCTCCGGGAAAGGCCGATGTCAGTTACTAGAGGGCTCAGCATGTGACAGGGTCTGCCTCTCGGGGACTGGGGCAGAGTGGGGCCCTCAGATGCCCCTGAAAGGGGACTGGAAGAGGTTTGCCAGATCTGGGATCTGGGACTCTTTGGGAGAGAGAAGAAGGGGCAGAGGGGCCAGGAGGGGCAGTGATAGTGTAGACAGGGCACAGCAGACCCCAGACACTGTGGGAGGAAAGAGCCAGTGGGGCGGGGAAGGGCCAGGAGGGGCAGTGATAGTGTAGACAGGGCACAGTGGGCACCAGACACTGGGGGAGGAAAGAGCCAGTGGGGCGGGGAAGGGCCAGGAGGGGCAGTGATAGTGTAGACAGGGCACAGCGGGCACCAGACACTGTGGGAGGAAAGAGCCAGTGGGGCGGGGAGGGGCCAGGAGGGGCAGTGATAGTGTAGACAGGGCACAGCGGACACCAGACACTGGGGGAGGCTGCTGGGATGAAAGGGCTGGCGGGGCGGGGGAGGGCCACGAGGGGGCCTGGGGAGAGGTGATGGGGTGTGGGCCGGGGCTACAGGGAGGCCCTGGAAGGGATTTTTAGGAGGAAGAATTCATGAGGCTTGGCAGCTGCTGGGCTGGGGGTGTGAGTCCATGCCTGGTCCCTGGCTTGGGTAATGATGGGGCAGGTGAGGGCCGTTCCTGAGGCGGAATTCCTTTGCTTTCCCTCCGGCTCCTTGTCGCATCCTTTTTGCCTTCGTGTTCCAAGTCCTGTGCCCCGGGAGCTGGTCACACCGGGCAGGTCCCAGGTTAGCAGTCGCTTTAGCTCACAGTCTGGTAACTGCTGAACATGCTGATTGATGGGATTTAAGCAGGTTCAATATGATCTTTTATGGCCAAAATCTTGACTCAAAGTGAAGGACATAAGGCTAAAGGAGCCCTGGATAAAGTCCCGCCTTCGGGTTCATGCTGATCAAAAAGAGAGGGTCACAGGCGGATCCTACAATTCACATGGAATCTCAAGGAACTCAGCTAACCAGAATAATTGGGAAAGAGAAGAAAGAAGTAGAAGATCTCACGCCTCCTGATTTCCAGGGTTTTTACGAAGCAGGAGTAATCAAGGCTACGTGGCACTGGCACAAGGGAACACACATCAATTAATGGAACAGAACTGAGGATCCAGAAATAAACCCACACATCTGTGGTCACCTTTTCCCACAGGGTGCCAAGGTCATTCAGTGGGGGAAAGAATAGTCTTTTCAGCAGTGGTGCTGGGACAATTTAGACTCTTACTTCCGACCGTAAATAAAAAAATTCAAAATGTAACTGTAAACATAAGAGCTAAAAATGATGAAAACTCTTACGAGAAAACACAGGAGCGAATCTTCAGGACCTTGGACTTGCCAAAGGATTCTTAGATATGGCACCAAAAGCATGCACGACAAAAGAGAAAAACAGATAAATTGGACTCCATCAAAGTTAAAAACTCTCTGTGCCTCAAAGAATAATTATCAAGAAAGTGAAAAGACAACCCACAGGCAGGAAGAAAAGATTGGCAAATCGCACGTTTAGCAGGAATCTTGTATCTCGAATGTGTAGAGAACTCTTACAGCGCAGTACATAAAAAGATAACCCCACTGAAAGGTGGTCAAAGCAGCCTCAAAGAAACAAATAACCCGATTTTAAAAAAGTGGGCGAAGGATTTGCATAGACATTTCTCCAAACAAGATACACAGGAGGCTGATAAGCAGATGAGAAGATGCTCCACGCCATTAGTCATCAGGGAGTGTAATTCAGAGCCTTCCACACCCACTAGGATGGCTGGAATCAGAGAGACAGACGATAACAAGTGTTGATGAGGATGTGGAGAAATTGGAGCCTTCGTGCATTGCTGGTGGGAATGTAAATGGTGCAGCTGCTGCAGGCAGCTCCTCGGGCGGGGAAGCAGGGAGTTACCCGGTGGCCTAGCAATTCAATTCACTTCTGGGTCTGTACCCAAAAGAAGTGGAAATGTCTGTCTACCCCAGACTCATACGTGAACGTTGGTTAACAGCGTTATTCATAGTACCTCACCAGCGATGAAGGAGTAAACGGTGGCATTTCTGTACGATGGAATATTACTCAGCTATAGAAAAGGACGAAGTACCGACATGTCCTGTGTGATGAATGAACCTCGGAAACATAGTGCTTAGTGGGAGGAGCTAGTCACCAGTGCCCGCATACTGTACGATTCAGTTTGTGTGAAATGTCTACAACTGTAGAGACAGAAAGGAGATGTGTGATTACCAGGGGCTGGGGGAGCAGGAGGAAGGGGAGGGAACAGACAGTGAAGGGGAACAGGGCTTCTGTTTTCAGTGATGAAAATGTTCTAAAATTGACTGTGGTTGCACAAGTCTGTGAATAAACGGAAGACCACAATTTGCACACGTGGTGTGAGTGGATTGTATGGAATGTGAATCAGTAAAGCAGTTTTCTAGAAAAAGTTCACACCTGTAATCCCAGTACTCTGGGAGGCTGAGGCAGGTGGATCACCTCAGCTCAGGAGCCTGAGCAAGAGCGAGACCCTGTCTCTACTAAAGGGCCAGGAGCTGCTGCCACAGACATGGTTGTGCTTCCCCTGCCTGCTTGGGCTGGCTAGATGAAGCCGCACCCCCAGCAGTGGAGGTGGAAGCTGGAGGTGAGGCCTGCACGGACACACGATGAGCCTCCACGTGGTGGGTGGAGGAGTCTGGACAGCCAGGTCCCGAGGGAGTGGCCTCGTGGTGTGCACTGCCATGTGCTTGGCTGGCAGGGCTATCTCAGGTCAGCACTGCCGAGGGCAGAAAGGCGAGGGCAGGTGTGCAGTGGCTGGGCCTGCTGGCCGACAGGGCACTGTGCCCATGGGAGGGAGCCAGACGCGTGTCCGCTGTGAACCCCTCTCCCCTCTGAGTTGTACTTAGCCACTCACAAGGGAAGGTGTTGGAATCACAGCCTTGTCCCCGCGGTGTATGTGTGCACATGTGTTTGTGTGCCGTGTGGGGGTTATTCCTCCTCCTTTCCCGCCTTCCTGCCTGCTGACGTGCTGCAAACACTTCTGACTTCCCACTCCACACCGGGCCTGTGCACAGAGCCGCAGGTCCGAATGCCACCCCAGCCTGCCGGTCGAGGTGCAGTGGAGAGCAGGGGACCAGCCGGTGGCCAGCACTGAGCTGAGGTTCTGCCACCCATCCCAGTGGAAGGAGGCTAAGAAGAGAGGCACCCGTAGCTGACCGGGAATCAGGGCTTTGCCTGGAGGGGTCGTGGCCTCACAGCCGAGGGGACTCTGGAGTGTCGACCTTTGAAGAGCCGAGGGGACTCTCGAGTGTCAACCTTTGAAGTCCTCTGACATACAGGGCCTAGGGGAAGGGCCCTGCAGGGAGAGGGGAGAGCAGGTGTGCAGGCCCATGGTAGGGAGGGGACATGGTGGGCGCTCAGGGAGGGGAGGAGAGGCCTAGGCAGGTGGGAACGGTGGGGAAAGGGCTGAGGAGGGACCACGGGGGCAGTGGGAGACAGGGCGTAGGGCATCCTGTCTGATAGGGCCGCCTGTACTGTTTCTATCCTTTGTACTAGTTCTGTCCTAGCAAGAATTACTGTGAGATCATGGCTAATATGCCTGCTGTGTATTATTCTGAAACATGTGAAAATAGATAAACGTAACATGAGTTCTGCTGTGCATGCAATACCTGAAATCATCACAGGAGGCTTGGGTGGTGTGTGAGCTGCACAGGAGAGAGTGGTGGGTGGCAGAAGATCTGAAGTCACTTTGGACGTGTTGCAGCTTGAGAATGATCTGTCTTCCTATGGATTGGGAATGGAGCCACATTGGAGGGTGGCTCAGCAGAGCTCTCTAGTCTGGCTCCCCTCACCGGCACTGTCTACATTAGCACGCTACGTTAGACCAGGGCTTTGGGCCCCCCGGCTTAGGTAATCTGTTGGAAGCCAAGTACCCAGGAAGATGGGAGCCATTGCCAAGAGGCCAAAGGGTTTATGACCATGGCTAACCTCAGGCGTTAGGCCAGGAACAGAGTTGGAAGGTGGGACTGCTAGGACAGGAGCTGTCTGAATAATTACTGCATCTGGAGTCTGAGTTCAGGCCTAATGGATAGGGCTCTTCCAGGCCTCTGCTTTGCACATGCCTTGACCAGCTGCCAGGATCTGTCTGTAACTCTCGGGCCCCAGCTGGTCTCCCCGTCCGGCCTTCTCACTCAGAAACTGGTCTGCCTGAGCTGCTGTCCAGGTCTCTCCTCAGCTGCATGGTTCACTTAAATTCATTAAAGTTCCCCAGATGCATACAAAATAATATTATTGTCATTCTTGTTAATAGCTGCACCCTATCCAAACCTCCTTTGATCAGGGCTCTGCTCCAAGAACATGACATCTCTTATTTCAGTTAATCTTTGCAAAAATCTTGGTGAGAAGGTATGATCAGTTCCACTTTATAGATGAGAAAACCGAGGCTCAGAAAGGTTAAGAAACCTGCCCCCAAGGTCACAGAGAACAAATGGGACAGAGGTAACTTTCAGACTCCGGACTGCTGGCTTCATGACCCATGCTCTTAGAGGCTAAGAGGGCCTCTTAGTCCCCTTAGACCCCTCCCCCAGGGCTATCTCATAGAGGCTAAGCACAGACATCGCCAGAACCCATGGGGGCTCAGGAGCACAGACTCACTTTGGGTATGGTAGGCCCTCGACTAGGGAGCAAAGGGGTTTGGGGACAGGAAAAGAGTGTGCAAGGACTATGTCTTTAAGGTGGGGGGTATGGCATTTGCCACGGGTGTTAAAGGATTTATCTTTGGGGTGGGGGGACAGGAGAGGGGCGTTGTAGGAGAGGGGAAAAGCAAGGGCCAAGGCCTGGGCACTTGGACTTGAGTGGAGTGTGGCTGCTGGCAGGGTTAGGGTGGTGCCGGGGTGGGTGAGGGGACCCGGCTGGGCCTTCAGGGTTGAGGGGATTATACCTTTTCCTGGGGCAGTGGAGGGCCAAGGATGGTGAGTTACCTGCCAGCCCTGTGAACTCCTGTTGGAGAAGGGACACGTCCAGGGAAGTGGCTAAAGACTCTGCTCCACGGTGAGTGGGGGATGGAAGCCTAATGGGCCCCAGAGCCTGAGTCGGGGTCTTTTAAAGGCTGACCTGAGACAGGAAACATTGGGAGCCTATGGGGGGCCTAGAGAGTAGAGTGGGGACCCATGGCAGGGATATTTCCTCCCCTCCTTCCTAATTCAGTAAATTTCATGGACACATTATTAGAAGTCCTGGTTTAGGAGCCACAGAAGGAGGAGCTCACTGCCAGGAGGCCTTCGGTGGTCAGTGCTGGTGAGGAGGTAATGAGATCCCTGTCACCACAGGTGTGAAAGCAGGGTCTGATCCCCATTTCTCCAGGCAGCGCTTCTCCCAGCAAGCCACAATCACGTGGAGGTATACCCTTCCTGCTCCTTCTGTCTTGTCCACAGACTGTGAGCTCTGTGAGGGCGAAAATCACTCAGTCGTTCAACAAACCCTTACTGCATACCTACTGTGCGCCAGAGCATATAAGCCAAACCCGTGGGCATTGGGCACAGCGTGATAATGTTTGTTGAGTGACTTACCAGAGGAATGTGTCTGGTGTCTGTTTGCTGTATTTATAGGTTCAGGGTCTCGTCTCCTCCTCCAGGGTCATTGGCCAGGCCAAGGTCCCTTAGTCTGTGGTAGGCCATGCCCTGTACATAGTAGCATTTCTGTAGGGCCTCAGGCCTGCCTTGTACCCCTTCCCCCCAGGAATGTCCTCCTTGGTGGGATATGGAGAAAGCCCCATCCAAGGCTCTTCAGAGCTCTGCCACTGAGACTCCCTCCTTGTTAGGAAAATTCAGAGCAGAGGTGCCAGGGCTGTTCATGGGCTCTGGAGGCTATGACTTGTCTCCAGGGGCCTTGCTTCACTGTGTAAAATGGAATAATCTGGAGTAGTTGCTGGGTCTCCTGGGGTTAAGTCACCCAGACACTAATTAGCTGCTTCCTCCTGAGCAAAGCATACAAGTGTCCTAGGAAAGGAGCGGGTGACCTGGCAGCTGGTGCCTCTGCGGTGGGGCTGCGGTGGGGGCTTGGAGACTGGGTTCCCCTTCTCTGGATAGCCAAGGGGGTGCAGACCCCCAGCAGCTTCATGAAACATCATCCTGCAGTGAGCATGTGTGTAAGACTGGGGATTAGAGACAGGGCTGGAGGTCCTTGAGGGGCACCCGAGGATAAGGGTAGTTTCCCTCACTGAAGACCTACTATGTGCTGGGCACTTGATGTTTGGGCTGAGTTGTTGGATCCTCCCAGTCTGTTGCTGTTACATCCCCCATTTTACTTATGGAGAAACTGAGGACTGGGAAGGTAAGGCACACAGACTAAGCCACCCGAGTAGCATTGGATGGAGCTGTTGAGTTGGTTTCCATTCATTCACCAGGCTGTGCTGCTCCCTGCCTCCCCAAGGTGAGGACTGGGAGTCTGAGCTCAGAGGAGTGAAGCGACCTGCTAAAGGTCACGTGGCCAGCCTGTGACGTTGCTGGGCCGAGACTCCTGAGCCTTCTGCTGCAGGATATTAGGTGATGTGTGGGTAATGTCCCTGCTCCGTTCAGATGAGGGGGAAGGGAGGAAGCTAGGCCCAGAGCCCCAGGGAGTGTGGGAGACTAGGTTCTGGGACCGGGTGTCAGGCTGCTGCCCATGCTTTGTGGGAGTGGGAAAGAAGAGTCCCAATGGAGCAATGCAGCAGCCTCCAGAGCTGGCCCATGCTCCCTGGGATGCAGATGGATTATTCATTACATTAGGAGGAGGGAGGGAGCTGGGGCCTTGGACTTAGAGAGCCCCTGGCCACCAGGCTGCTAGTTTTAGGAATGCAGAGTCCATGGCGATTAGAGACCTTTCCATGCTATTCTCAAGAGGGCACAGAGATAGGGGTCCACTGCGGGCAGAGCCCAGCCCCAGCCTCATGGCGGGGGAGGTGTCAGGGTGGGGTCCAGGCTGCCAGAGCTGATGCCTCCCTGGAATTGCCCAGGCTGAGCTGGTCTAGAAGGGTCCAGTGCAGCCTGCACGAGGAAGCCGGCACATACACAGAGGCCTTGGGGAACGATGCTGCAGCTGTTCTGCAAATATTGGCTGTCCATTTAACTGGGTCCAGGGAGAGGAATACATTACAGGGAGTTGTGGTACAGGCATGCTAATTTAACCATATTAGAGAGAGCGGGGAGGAAGCTTGGGGGCAGAGAGTCTGCCTGGGTACCCCTGGAACAGTGGACACCATTTCCCTTCCTTTTCTCTTAACGTGTGCTTGCCTGGAACGAGTGAAAATTGAGAATGGGAGATTTTACACAGGTGTTTCCAGGTGCTTCGTGGGCTGTGTGCATCTCACCTTTCTAGAATGAACCCAGAGTTGAGCGCACATGTTCCAACCATTGAACGTGAGCTGGCTGCCTCGTCTGGGCTCAGCCAAAGACATGATGGCAGCCATCCCTTGGATGACAGATGGCTCTGAGACACCAAGCTGCTGGAGGTGGTGGGTCCTCTGAGTCGCTCACTCTAGTCTCAGACCTGCTGCTTCCTTAGGTCGTTGCTCTGGGTAGACTTTTGCCTGCCCCGTGGACTTTGAGCCTGCCCCTGGTCGGGTCTGACCCCACTGCCCTGCCCTGCCTTGAGGCCTCCTGTCCCCGTGCTCAGGTACTCCACACTGGGCAGTGACGCTGATCCTCTGAGAGGTGGGTGGCAAGTTGGAAACCAGGTGGATTTGTTCAGGGGCCTGGGAAGAGGGGGGCAGGGGCGAGGGCCCAGGAGGTGAGTCTCTTCTCACACTAGCAGACCTGTTGACTGTGGCGGGAGCTCAGCACCCACTTCACTTCTGAAACTGTTCATTTGTTCCCTTGTGAGAAACCGTCGCACCAGCCCTAGTTGTGAGTCAGCCAGGAGCTGATTGGGGAAACGGACATGTAAGTGAATCCATGCAAAAGGCCTGGGTGGGAGTCAGATGTGTGTTTCCGGGGGCTTGAGCTCCAGGGAGATGAAAGCAGGTGTACCTGGGTGGGTTTCTGAGTGTGTGTTATTATGGGTAAACAGGAGTTCATCGGGGGACAGGGATGGATGGGAAGAGCATGTACAGCGGTGTGGAGGGGTGAATGGTGAGGCTGGGGTCTGAGAGGGGATCTGGGATCTGAGGGTGGGGAAGAATCCGGCAGCCAGATCCTTAAGGCCCTATGTGCCCTTTGGAGTAGCCACTTGTCCCTACAACAATGGGAGGCGCCAAAAGACAAGCTCCCTGGCAGTTAGGTGTTGAGGACGAGTTCCCCACGTCACTCCCAGCCTGCCCTGTTTGATTGAGCCTCGAGTGGCTGCTCCACACCCTGTCTCCAGGCTGCATCCAGCCGGTCGTCGCTTGCTACGTCCATCTGGCCACCTGCCCACCCAGCCCTTACCATGTTCTGAATCACTTTCTACTTATAAAACCTGAGTTTTAAAACTGAATTATTTGGGAAACCAATCATTTAGTGAGTCATAGAAAGATGTCCGCCATGTAAACATTCAGTGATGTATTCTTTCCTTCAAGAGGCATTTATTGAGCAACTGCTTTGTGCCACACTAGGGACACAGTAGTGACAAAAGTGTGTTTTCTCATGGAGCGTCACTTGTAGCGAGGAGGGAGGAATTGAGTAAAAAAGTCATTAAAAGGCAAGGGGGGAGGCTGATCAGTGCAAGAAGGCCACACAAGGGTGATCTGACCATGTAGCTGGGTGGTCAGAGAAGGCGTCCGGGGATGGCGGATTTTGGCACAGCCAGTAGCCGGAGTCTGAGGGAGGAGATTCAGGCAGAAGAGACCAGAGAGGCCAGGGTGGGCAGGGCCAGTGGGAGGAGACCCATGCAGGTAATGTCGACTCTTTGGGGCTGGGCTACAAATATGGAACTGATAGAAAGTATGAGGGAATCTGTAGGCAGATTGTCAGGAGCTGGTGACATTATCCGATCACCGTGTGGGGGATGTATCATGGGGTGGAATTAGAACGGCAGCCCAGGGGTGGGGGCAGCCAGGCGAGGCTGTCCCAGAGGATGGGGACTTGGGCAGGGTGGGGCCCTAGAGTGAGAGGAGTAGGCATATTGGCGATGGGTGGTGGAGGGGACTGTCAGACCTGCTGACGGGGTTGGACGTGGCTGGGAAGGAAAGAAGCCAGGAGGATTCCGAGATGGCAAAGTTTGAGTCTGGGCAGAGCAGGGTGGGTTTAAGGGCTTGGCTTTGGGATATGCAGCCAGACTTGCCGGTTAGAGGCCCCATGACAAACTCAGGTGGGAAGTGGGGACAGCATGGGCTGGGTGCCCCCTGAAGTACAGGAGATGAAATTTCAATGGCTACAGCTCCTACCAGCCCTGCCCCTCTCTAGTAAGCTCAGATGGTGCTCTGGCTAATATGCCAGAGATGGAAATGACCGCGTTGAGCTGTGGTTAACCAGAGGGTGAGCAGTGCCAGCAGCTGGGGAGCAGCCTGTGACCAGCCCACTGAGGCTGCTTTCGGCACCCACATTACCCTACATTTCCCCCACTCACAGAATGGAGTCACCATAGCTCTGGGTCCATGCCTGGCCCTATTTACTCATTATAACTGTGCACAAATCAACACCCAGAGGTGTGAACACCACACAAGTTGGGGGCGAGGACAGCATCAGTAGTCACACCTCCCCATGGCACCTGCCTCCTTCCTCACAGGTGACTGCCCTCTGGATCTTGTGTGTAACCTGCCATGGTTTTGCTTTTGTTTGTTTACTTACTATGTATAAAAGTTGTTTTTTTTTTGGTTTTGCCTGTGGTTTTCAAACTTTTAATTGGCTAGTGTGTGCGTGATAAAAGGCATACCTCTTAGCTGCACACTTGTCAAGGTTACATTCATATGCACTTGTGTGTGTGGATGTCCTGAGTATTAAATACCTACCACCAAGATGAGGACTGAAAGCCCCGGAACACTGCCTCGACCTCCCCCGGTGCTCAGTACCCCCCAGCCCCTGGCTTGAAAGGTGTTGTGCTGTATCTATGGAGTCCCAGCCCCTGTCCTGACAGGTGTCGTGCTGTATCTATGGAGTCCCAGCACCTGTCTTCACTGGGTGTTGTGCTGTATCTACAGAGTCCCAGTCCCCTGTCCTGATGGGTGTTGTGCTGTATCTACAGACTCCCAGTCCCCGTCCTGATGGGTGTTGTGCTGTATCTATGGAGTCCCAGCCCCCGTCTTCACTGGGTGTTGTGCTGTATCTATAGAGTCCCAGCACCCGTCCTGACTGGTGTTGTGCTCTATCTACAGAGTCAGATGGCTCCTATACGCCGGACTTCTCACTCACACTCCTGTCTCTGTGTGGCTGCGGTTGGCTCCTTCACTGCCATTCAGCGTCCCTGTCTCTGGTGTGTGTGCGTGCACACATGGCTGTATATCCAGGCATGGAGTTGTCAAGGAGATGCAGATGTTCAGCTTTCGTGGAGACAGTTTTCCGTATAGCTCTTTGCATTCCTTCTAACAAAGAATGCGGGTTCCTGTCGGTCCACAGTCTCACAACATTTGGTATTGTCAGTCTCGTTCATTTTAGCCGCCCTGATGGGCGTGTGCTGGTATTTCATTCATGTCTTTCCTGATGACTAAGGGTGTGGAGCACCTTGTCACAGGTCTCGCAGCCATTAGGCTTTTCCCTTTTGTGGAATGTCTTCACAGAGGTCCCTCCTTTACCCTCAGAAGGTGCCGACAACTGCGGCCAGCACCAAGCCCTGTCTGGACCGGGTGTGCACTCGCACACGGTGTTTCTTCCTGTATGTTCAGACCTGCAGAGAAGTTTAACTTCTGAATTAGGCCCAGTCAGATTAACAGCAGTAATCAGTAATAAAGTAGAACAACTATAACAATACGCCAGCATCACTACTCCTGTGCTCTGGGGCCATGGTTAGGTAAAGGAGGGGCTCCTCAGACACGGGCACTTGGAAGCCCCCACAGCTGATCTGGTAATGGAGCCGGCGACTAGGTGACTAACAGACAGCACAGACATGCTGCTCAGAGCGATGGCCCGTGTCCGGGCGGGCAGCACAGACGTGCTGCTCAGAGCGATGGCCTGCGTCCGGGTGGCACGGAGCAGGTCCGGGAGACACTGCCTTCCAATACTTGGAATGGTGGCGGTTTCAAACAATGAGTTTATTTCTGGAATTTTCCATTTCATATTTTTGGACAGCAGCTGACTTTGGGTAACTGAAGCTGAGGAGTGTAAAACTGAGCAGAAGGGGGCTATCCTGGTCGCTGTTTTCTCGGGGTGTCTTTTTGTTCATGAGCTAGCTGGAAGAAGTTTGTTCATGCGTGTTTCTGGGTGGGGCGTCCTTTGTGAGGGCTGTGTAATGTGAACCCCTCCCCCAGGCTGTGGTTTGTCTTTTCACTGTGTTTAATGGTGTTTTGAGGAACAGAATTTTTTAATTTAACTCTAAGCCCATATACGTCTTTATAGCATCTTGATGTACGTTGTTTCTTGGTGACACATGTTGCAAATCTCTACTCCCAGTCTGTAGTTTCAGGTTTCTTTTGACACCACTTGCTTTTACATTTCCTTCAAAACAATTTGGAGCACGTACCAGGCACTGTGCCAGGCACAGGAGGTGCGTGGTGAACAAGACCCGGTGCCTGCCCTCAAGACACCTGCTGGCTTGGAGAAGGCGAGAGATGGATAATAGCATCTTTGGGCAATAGGGGTGGTGATGGGGGAAACCCCTGGGGATGTGGGAGTGCAGAGGAGGATCCCCTGCAGTTTGGGGGAGAACATGGATGGCTTCCTAGAGGAGGTGACATCTCAGTGAAGCCCTGAAGGACAGGAAGAATTCAGACATACAAAGAGTGGGAAAGGATCCATGCAGAAAGAATTACTCATGTAAAGGGCAGAAAGGTCTGGAATACCCTTCCTCCATCTCCCTGCCATGCTGGCCCTCTGCAGGGAGCCCTAGGATGACTCAGGGTGCTGTACTGGGCCCCAGGGTATGACTTGGGAATTTGGTTTCCACACCTGTCACAGAGCCAAGCTTGGGTGTCCTGACAAGGACCGGCCACAGCCCCCCTGAGCTCTGTGCCTCCTGCCACCAGCATTCAGGGCCTAGGTCCTCGCCCCAGAGACTCACTCCTTCCACTGGGGCTGGTCCAGGGAGGGGAGTGAGCCAAGGAAGCATGCCCACTGCAGAGCAGGCGGGGCACCTGCACAGAGCGGCCAGCACGTGTGAGGGGGAGTGTGCTGTGCAAACACACTTAAGGAGGGGGCAAAACAGAAATATGGAAAGAAGGACAGAGGGAAGAAAAGACCCAGTACAGACCCGCAGTCTTGTAGGACAGTGTTCTTCTTCGGAGGTACCTGCCCAAGTCTGCAGGGGTAAAGTGTCATAATTCTCCTAACTTATTCTTTAGCAAAAACAATAGGTAATCAAGTATTTAATTGAATGTTCATAGTAGTAGGATGAAACATGAAATTGTAGTTTTTGTAGACTGAAAATGGTTGCATACTGGCAGTGTGATAGGGTTCAACTGAGATCTGTCTTTCAGTTTCTGTATCGGAAAATCTCTATACTATGATGTTAGAAAAGGAACAATTTCGTGCCAGCTGAAGAGCCAGTGGGCTGGATGACAGGGAAGGAGGGGGACCTCCAACGCCCACCAGAGGCTCCAATAGCCAAAAAGGCTGGACAACTGCTGAGGAGACACCTGTGCCTTGGTGTCTCCTTCACTTTACTCTTGGGACTAAATGTGGAACCCCCATTTCCTATGCCTAGGTCAATTTCTTGTGAATTTCCTAGGCCTCAATTCCATGGATGGACTGTGTCCATTCATTGATACACTCATTCACGTTGTCCCCGGTGGAAGGGACTGTATTCATTCGTTTCCTGGCCAAGGAACCCATACACCTGTATATACCCTGAGCCTAAAGGCCTAAAGGAGGAGACGGGGAAAGACCGGGAGAGGAATGGAGAGAGCTTCTCTCTCCCCACTTGAATTCTCTCCCTTTACCAGGAGCTTTAGTGTTTTCTGTATTCTTTTCTGTAAATCAATTCTATCTTACCACTGAGGGGTGGCGGGGTGGGGGGGGAATAATGTAATGAAGAATAATAAAATAAATGTATCTAAAAAAAAAAAAAAAGAAAGAAATAATTTCACCTTATAAAACCCCAAAGAACATAATGGAGTTTCCTAATTGTCTCATGCTATAAAGAGATTTAATAATTTAAAGCTCAAAAATTAGAAAATTGAAAAAATAATCAGGGTGAGATGAAAAGGAAGATTGAGGACCAAAGGAAAAAAATTGAGGATCAAAGCAGTACTATCAAGGAGCTAATAAATAAATTAGGAACAGTGAGAAACAGAATATATACTGCTGACATTGAAAACGAAGTCAAAGAGGAAAGACTAGCTGGAAGAGGGAGGTGGGCGGCAAAAGCAGTTCAAGGAAACTCCTGGCATAGAGAAGGACACACGATGACCCAGGTAAGGGCAATAGACACTCCCGAGGCTGACACAGAAGATGCTTCAGTGACACGCCATAGCACAGAGGAAGAGAGAACAAGCTCAGCCCGTCCCAGAGCTCCCTGTGTTCTGCACACAGTTGATCAAAATTCCCAAAGCCAAGACATACTCAGGCATCCAGGCACAAGAGCACTTCGTCTACAAGGGCAGATAAATCAGCTGGCCTCGCCTCTGCTGGTTCAGTGCCGGAGATTAGTGGAGACGTGTCCAGGTGGGGGGCCGGTGGGAGGAGGTTCTCCCTGAGGATGACACGCACAGCCTGCATACGGTTTATGCATAAATGTCTGTCTGTCTGTCCCTAAGCCTGATGGATTAAGGGAACACGGCATCCTCTGTCCCTTCTTAAAAAGCCCGTGTGAAGGTGAACTGCATTCAGTTTGCAGATGAATCTCAAGGAAGAATCCAGGAAAGGAGGAGCTATGATCAAGGACTGAGGGTAAATCCATTTAAAAACGGAGCCAACAGGAAGTACGGTTAAGAACAGAATCTGGGGTTTTAAACCCAAACGATGTAAAAATATTAATGTAGCTCACAAAAACCTGGGAGTTTGCCGGAAGAGGAAGGGATGGAGTGTGTTTGTGTCAATGTCCTCATCCTCTAGGACGGGGAATTACTGTCCGCTGAGTACAGTCCCCGCCCAGGCACATCAGGTCTCACTTCCCTCCTGGTCGCTCCTGACATTGACTTTGAGGTGGTGACTGACTTGTCATCTCCCCCTGCACTCATGAGCTCCCCAAGGGCAGGGATTCTTTTCTGCTTTGTTCACTCTTGTATCCCCATTGCCTTCACAGTGCCCAGCACATAGAAAGCCCTTGGTCATGGATCGCTCTGTAGAGAAAGGAAGGCTGGAGGGGAGGATGGCTGGCTGGATGGGCGGACGGAGAGATGGATGGAGGGATGGACAGGGAGAGGGGGCAAGGAACTGAGGGAGGTGTGGAGGGAGGGAGGGAGAGTGGGATGAAGAGGCCAGGAAGCCTTTCGTGTGCGACTGATGGGCACCTTTAAGCTTCGTGGCTGCCGTCCGGTACTGGGGCATGGCACAGGTGAGTGTTTATAATCCAGTCGGGGGGTCCCGTGCCGGGTCGAGTGACTGAACTTGTCTGTTGTGTCTCAGCTGGAGGTGAATCGCGGCCCAGGAGGGCTCCTTGTGTTTTACAGGGTCCAATTTTGAAATAAATAACAGGTTAGCTTTCTGCTGTGGTCTCGTTCTGGACAGTGGGGCACAGGCAATGGGCTGCCTGCCCAGGGGCAGGAGCAGGTAAGAGCAAGAAAACGTTTTCTACATTGAGCTTGTGACGGTCATGTGTGTGGAAATAGGGGACTGCACAGCAGAGAAGAGGAGGGGGTGGCCGGGAGCTGCCCTGCTGTGCCTCCCAATTGCTGGACGGTACTGGGGGCTGTCCACGCCTGTGGTCCTGTGCAGTCCTCACAAAGTTCCAGAAAGCCAGGCAGCTCTCTGCCTGTTGCAGAGATCAGAAAACTGGGGCTCAGCACTGGCCACCTCTCGCTGGCTTTGGGCAGTCTGAGTGGCGTGTCAAGCTTGCATTTCCACGTCTGTGAACCAAGGATAAGAACCGTACCTGCTTTAAGATTGTGGGAGGCGGAATGTGACAACCGCTGTGTGGCCCAGCGTGCTGCTCCGTCACAGCGGACCTGGCTCAGCCGCTATCTCTAAGGCCTTCCTGGCTCAGAATTCTGACAGAGCTGGTGGGCGCAGCTGCTCATTTTAACCCTAATGCCTTCCTGACTCGGTGGCTCTGCCATTTCCCTGTCATGGCTCTGATGCTGGAGCTGCTTACTGAGGTTTTCCTTTATGAAAGTCACACGCCCAGGCAGAGGGAGATTCTGGAGGCTTCACCCACGCCCTGAAGCTCTATGGGAGCTTTATTTTAGCTTGTAATCTCCCCTGACCAGCAGGGACTTCTCCCAGGACCTATTAAGATGGAAAATGCCTACCTCCTCACTTCTGAAGGCTGGATAATACCCACCCTGGAAGGGGTTTACACATAGGCAGGGCCAGACTGGTGTGCGGGGGGTGGGAGGGTGCCGGGGACATTCTAAGCCCAGGTCCATTTGCAGCATGACCTGGACACAGGCCAGGGACTAGGGCAGGAAGGCTGATTCTGGGGGCTGTGCTCTGCCAGAGCCCAACAGACCCTGCCCAAGGCCCCGTCTGTTCTCTGGCATATTCCCAGCACCTGGGCAGGGCCCGGCACATGGTAGGTGCTCAGCAAATGTGAGTGGCTGTGAGAGGAAGACATGAGCCCCTGTGACTCTGTGTGCACCTGCCTTGTCAGGTTGAGCCCCCGTGACTCTGTGTACACCTGCCTTGTAAGGTTGAGCCCCCGTGACTCTGTGTACACCTGCCTTGTCAGGTTGAGCCCCCGTGACTCTGTGTGCACCTGCCTTGTCAGGTTGAGCCCCCGTGACTCTGTTTGCACCTGCCTTGTCAGGTTGAGCCCCTGTGACTCTGTACACCTGCCTTGTCAAGTTGAGCCCCCTGTGACTCTGTGTATACCTGCCTTGTAAGGTTGAGCCCCTGTGACTCTGTGCACCTGCCTTGTCAAGTTGAGCCACTGTGACTCTGTGTGCACCTGCCTTGCCAACTTGACCTGGACGCCTGAGTTATTCATCACTACGTGACCGGACGTGGGTTCCCTGACTCGCTGGAAAACCTGCTTAATCGTTTCTGTGCATCTGATTTGCATAGCAAGTGCGATATTGTGGCTGTTCCTGAGGTGAGATTCGTTCATGAACCTGAATGCGTCCTATGTCCCAGGCGTTCTGTAGACCCTGGATATCATTCCCATGGTCAACCCAGAGTGGGGGTGTCACCAGGATAGTATCAGGAGTCTTTAGATTCTTTTTCTTGGGTTGTGGTCAGAGAACTGGGCTAGGACAGAAACTGAGGCACACTCAAAGTGAGATTTAACATAGGGACAGTTTAGAGAGGTGTGTGCGAACTAAAGAAAACCAACAAAGGGCTGGGCGTGGTGGCTCACGCCTGTAATCCTGTCACTCTGTGGGGTGGAGGGGAGCAGATCACTTGAGTTCAGGAGTCCAATAAAAATAGACAAACTGAGGGAAGAGGATCTGAGGCCAACAGTCTGAGGTTCCTGTGACCTGTGACACCACAGTACTGTATCCAGGGTGACAGAGTGAGACTCTGTCTCAAAAAAAAGAAAGCCAACAAGGGCTTGTGCAGCACCTAAGGACTAACGGACTAGCATCGCTCCTCAGCCCAGAGGGGCAGCCATGGTGTGCGTGTGTGTGTGTGTGTGTGTATGTGTGTGGCAGTGGTGGCAGAGGAGCATGGCTCCCTCCTTGCCCCAGGCCAGCAGGAGGGGAGCAGTGGCAATAGACACCCCAGCCGCCGTCTCCTCAGCCCCCAGCTTCCTGCTGGTGCCTCTGTTGGCTGAGTGCAGGGTGTGTGCTGTGTAGGAGTCAGCCTCCGGGGACCCGGGGATGGCAGAAGAGGTGTCTATGATGTGGGCACAATGAGAGCACCTGCCTCAGAGGGCAGGGTGGGCAATAAATGAAGTGAGCGTAGAGCGCGCAGGATGGCGTCTGGGGCCCTGAGCCTTTCGCCGGTGGTCATTACCGCATCTGGCACCCACTGCTTTTACTGTGGTACAAGACGCATCCCAGACAGTTTACCCCCTTGACTGTTTCTAAGTGTGTCCTTCAGTGGCATTAGTACCTCACGTGGTCATGCAGCCATCACCACCGTCCATCTCCGGAACTCTTTCGTCTTCCCAGAGCGAAACTCTGGCCCAGTTAAGGCTAACCCATCTGCTTTGCGTCTCTGTGACCCTGACTACGCCAGGCACTCCCAGTACGGGGCTCGTGTGCTATTTTGTGCGTGTGGCTTGTTGCACTTAGCGTAGAGTCGTCACAGCACGTGCAGCGTGTGTCAGAAGTCCCTTCCTTCCAGGGCTGAATAACGTTCTGTTGTATGGCCAGACCGGGTTTTGCTGGCCCATTCGTCCACTGATGGACCCTCGGGTTGCTTCCTCACTTCCGCTGTTGCGACTCATGGTGTGTCAAGATTCCTTTGGGACCCTTTCAGTTATTTTGTGTACACCCACAAAATAGTGCGGTGGCTCCACTTTCCATTTCCACCAGCGGCACACAAGGCTTCCCATCTCTCCACATTCTCACCAACACTTGCTATTGTCTATTTCTTTTTACAGTGGCCACCCTGCTGGCACAGGCCTTGGTACAGAGTAAAAGTGAGTGGGCAGATACAGAGTCTACCATTAAAGCAATGGAGTTGCTCTTGGCAGCAATTCTAGTTGGCTGGAATATAGCCGTGGATTGGGAAATAATGTAATATTTCTTTTAAAGTATTCTGTAATAATTTTCCCCACATTATTTCCCCATTTGTCCTAACTAGCAAGATTGCAATGTAACAAAGCCACCATGTTTCTGGCTGTGCGTGAACTCTCTGGGTAACACAGATGCATCATGTTCAGGCTGAATTAATGGCTGTGCTTCCTGCGTTTGTTAGAACACACCCCATTGTATTGGAATCCCGGACAAAACTTTAGTCTTAAACCATTACTAGGGAAAAAATGTGGTGCTTATGTCCAGGATACCGGATGTGTGGCTGCGCCTGTGACCCTATAGGCTGCCCTCTGCACGTGAAATCTTAAATCAGCATGTCCCCATGTCTGTCTCCAGGACTCCCAGCCAGCTTTGAAACAGCAGACGGGGCTGCTGGGGGAGCTAGAAGGTGCAGTGGGATGTGTAGCTTGAGTGCCAGTGACCTTCCTTTCTAGCCATGTGGCCCTGAGCAAGCGGACCTATATTTCTCTGAGGACCACCAGTGCCCTTTGCTACAAAATGGGAATGATAAGGCTCCTGTCACACGTTTGTTGTACAGATTAAATGGCATTGCTCACAGGCACCCCCGCCCCAAAGGTGAGCTGAATATGCTCATTACTGAAGCCGGACAGGGAGAGAACCTAGGAAACCGGGAATGTGGTCTTGACTCAATATCCCCATCTCGCCGATACTCTCATTTCCTGGTGCGTGTTACAGCCTTCTGCTGTCGGCTCAGCCCTCTCACACCTGTGGTCTCCCAAGAAATCACTTTCTCTAACTTAGAAATGAGGACTCGGAAGCATAGAGAAGTTTAGTGACTCACCCAGAGTCCCATGGCAGGGCGGTACCAGTCAAGAGCAGATGAAACAGAAATGGTCCAGCCAGCTTGTGAGCGGAGGCTTCCTGACGGGCGTCTCCCTGAGGTCATTCCCAGCTCTTCTCCACCCACAGCTGCCAGTCCTCGGCCATCAGGTCAGGGGGAGTCCGCTGCCCTGCGTGGGCATCAGTCTGTTCCCTGCCAGGCAGCATGGGCACTGAGCCCACTGTCTCAACTGCCTTACCTAAAAAAGGCCCCAACCCTGCATTTGTATGAAGGTGCCTTTTTAAAGCTGTTGGTGATGGTTACAAATATAATGCATGATTGTTGCTTCAGATTTAGAAAGTCCAAGAAAGCATTAAGAAGAAAATAAATCTGGAGTGGCCCCATTAAGCTGAAGCCAATGATGTTACATTTTGGAGAATTTCTTTCCCATCTTTAATCCAGGCATAGTCTCTTTCACAGTTGAAATGATTTGGTAAACTGCTTATAGATGATAAGGAGTATACGTGTGTGGTATATGTGAGTATGCTGTGCGTTTGTGTATATTCTGTATGCGTATATGTGTAATGTGTGTGTTAGGTGTGTGTGTGGGTGGGTGTGTGGTAGGTATTTGGGGTATGTGTGGTGTGTGGTATGTGCGTGCTGTGGATGTGGGATTGTGGAGTGTGTGGAGTATGTGGTGGTGTGTGTGTATGGGGAGTTTAGGGTGTGTGTGTCTCCCAAGAACCCCATAGGGTTGCACTTCCACCCAACCCAGTTGCTTACAGGGGCAGGATCTTCTGGGGGGACTTTGGCTCCCAGCAAAGGGAAAGATGCCCTTCTGTGTCCTTAGTCAGCCCTGCTGACCCGGCTGCATGAGCAGCAGGCAGCAGAGGACACACATCTGGGCAGGGCACTGTCCTGGGTGAACAGGTGCCTAGGGCTGCAGGGGGCCAGGGCCAGGCTTTGGGTAAAGGAAGCCAGTGTGACCTCCAGGCAGACATTGTGGGGCCCCCTGAAGTTGGGCCAGAAAAGCAGGCTGAAAGGGAGAGTCACAGGAGGGGTGGGCCAGAGAGCAAGGGGTGAGTGACAGGCAGCTGGGGCTGGTGACACACAGATCTGGGCTGAGGGGATGACGTGTCTGTACTTGCGGGCTGTTGGGAGGGTTTTCTGTGATGTTCGCATGGGCTCGTGTGAGCTGCCCGGCTCAGACAGAGTATGGCACTCTGCAGAGCTGGTCCTGGACAGCCCGTGCCCAAACTGAGAGCGTGCACATGGCTGGCGTGGAGGTTTGGTCTGAGTCCACCTTCAGCCTCTCGACACTGACCATGTGAGGGGGTCCTCCTTGGGGAGGGGGCAGCCTTCTCATTGGACAGCAACCCTGTGAGGGGGTCCTCCTTGGGGAGGGGCAGCCTTCTCACTGCCCCTCAAGCCAGACCAGGCTCCTCTTCCCAGGCCCCAGAGCTTTGGGTGACAAGAGACTGGTCTCACTCTTTTATCTGATTTAGTGTCACCTGCCGGCCAGATCTCCTGCCCCGCATGCCACTGGCACGTGCATGCGGCGGGAATGGTGGAATGTGCTATTTTTATTTACATGTGCTTTTGTTATCAAAGCGAGTTAAAACATTACAGAAAGTTTGGGAAACAGAGGCTAAAATATTGCCCATCAGCTTTCCCACAGCACAGCCATTATCGCTTTGTTGTATTCTGTCCTAGCACATTTTCCCCTCAGCACGCTTTTTTCTTTCCCAGTGGCAGAAAATTTGAGATTCTGCTTTTCTTCAGCAGAATAATAACTCCTCACTTCAAGGGCATTAAATCTTGGCAGGCGCTGGACTTAAGCTCTCACATACCCTGCCGTGTCAGAACGCTTTGAGGTGGAAGAGTCTCAGCCTCTTTGGTGGCTGAGAAGTGTGGGCTCTGACAATTGCAGTGCCTTGCCCAAGGTCACAGGGTGACTAAGTGGACACAGCCAGCTGGCCAGTAGGGTTGGAATTCAAAGGGAGGTGGCTGTGTCAGGATCCCCAAATCGCCACGGAGTCACCATCACAAGGTGGACATTTCCCTGTGCTGTCCAGAGAGCAATGCACAGGGCTGCAGTGGCTGCAGAATGTTCCAGCAGGACATCACCGAGGGGCTGAGCAACACGGAATCTGCTTCTCACTCTGGATCTGGCCCCTTTTTGTCCCTGTGCACCTGCCCTCGCTCTCCATTCTGTCACCTCTAGGGGGCCCAATAGGCGGCCACCCCAAGCTTTGGAATTGCTGTTTAAACGTTTTCTTGGGAGAAAATATTCACGAGCAGGACACAACAAGCCAGAGAAGTAGAGAGGAGATTAACTTCATGTCCAGATATGCTTGCTGACCATCGGCCTAAATTACAGAGGTGCCCTGTGGAAGGACAACCAGAAATTGTTAGAATCAGAGAAAGCAGATGGGCCCCTTGGGCCTTGGATGTTCTGGCCTGAGCTCGGCTCTTCTTCACACGATTCTCACCTGTGTCCTTTCAGACCACATGTGGTGCTCACAGAATAGCAGCCTTGCCCTGGGCCACAGAGGCCAGGGGAAGCCAGGCCCAGGTCACACCCACACAGCTCTGCTCCCTGGCCAGTGGCCGTGGGCAGGTCACTTGGGCCTTCTGAGACTGGGGTGAGCCCTCCTGTCGACTGAGGGATTCGCTTCCCCTACCTCATGGCCAACCTGTGCTGAAGCTTAATCCGGCCTTGATCATCTTCCTCGTTCTCTCTGGCTCTCGGCGTGCCCACTTGTGAAAGGGGCGTACAGTTCCTGACTGTCTGGGGATGTCATCTCTCTGAACCCCATTCTGCTCACCTTGAGGTGGGACTCAGCCTCGTGACTACCTCATGCAGCTGTCAGGGTTGCGTCTGGACACTACCAAGCTGCTGCTAAGGAGGGTAGGTGGCTTGGTCATGGGGCCCTGGTTGTTCTGTAGCTGGTAGGGGCTATTTGAGGCTAAGCTTTGCTAAGCTTTGCCCTGCCCTCCTGAGTGAGGAGAGTATGGTGGTCAGTGCTGGCCTGGCAGGCCTGTGCAGAAGCCCTTGGCCTCCTTTCGGGACAGGCCCAGGACACACAGACCAGGACAGGACCCGAGCAGCCAGCCGTCGTCCTTGGCCACCTGTCTGCCCTGATGAGAGGCTATGCTTTATGAAGACCCTCCTTTGTGCCTTTGTGGGCACTCCAGGGTTACAAAGTTGGTTATTTTTGTTTTTAATCCCATTTGTGTACAGGGAGCAAGTGTTTCCCATTTTAATGAAGAGAGACTTAGATGGGTTCATTTGAATCTCCTGGACTGTCCTTAGAAACTTCCTAAGATTTCTGCAGGGCCCTCTGCGGGGCAGACAGAGCTCTGCATACAAAGAGGTGGCCTATGATCCACGGAGTGTCCCAGGACCCCAGGGGCCTTCCAAAGAGAGACAGCCTCGGGAGTGGGTCCCAACTGGAGCGCGCCTCAACTCTCCCCACACATCCTGCCTGAAAGAACACTCTTCCTGGTTCTGAGCAGGGTCTGCCTCCCTGGGACAGACCCCCACCTGGACCCCTCAGGTGTGCATGCTCCCCCAGCCTGGGACAAGGCTGCATTGCCTGGGAGACAAGGAAGAGGGCCCCTGCAGCTATTCCTCTACAGTTCTTTCCAGGATGGACCCTCAGTCCATATCCTCCCCAGCCTAGAGAAACCTTCTCTCGGTAGGTTTGCTGCCTGCACCCCCCGCCCCCAGAAAGAGGTTAGCTGCACACACACACACACACCAGGGATGTTCACATAAAGATTTGCTTTACATTTGCGAAGGGAATTGGAAACATGCAGTCTTCTCACAGGGAAGGAGGCGTGGGGACTTGGTAAGCTGCTCACACAGCCCTGAGCAGCCTGTTCACCAGGAGGTGGGGCTGAGTGACAGCCAGACCTGCAGGGTGAGCAGAGTGTGAAATGACTCAGTGACAGAGGCCTGGTTCAAAGGAGCTCGAAAAGGAAGGCACATTCGGCCCTCAGGTCAGGAGGAAGGAAAGACATACCCCAAACTTTCGTGGCCTGAAACGGCAGTCTTTGTGCATTATCTTCTGGGCTCTCCGAGGCTCAGGGTGGCCTGAGAGCTCCACAACATCTGGGGCTGCAGCTGGAAGACCTGGAGGCTCCGGTGACTGGATGGCTGGGCTGGGATCCCTCATGGCTTTGTCACTCACGTGTCTTGCTGTCAACGTTGGCGTTCTCTTGGAGCTGGACAAGACTGTGGGCTGGAGCGTCCCCTCAGGCTTCCCTGCGTGGCCTGAGCTTCCTCACAGCATGGAACTGGATTCCAAGGACAAGTGTCCTGCATCAGGAAGGGATGCAAGCACCAGATGGGAGCTATATTACTTTTTAGAATAAGGAGAAGAATAATAACCCCTCATAATTAGTTTCAAAAAATTACTCTTCTGGCTCGGCGCCTGTGGCTCAACGGGCTAACGCGCCAGCCACATACACCTGAGCTGGTGGGTTCAAATCCGGCCTGCCAAACAACAATGATGGCTGCAACCAAAAAATGGCAGGGTGCTGTGGCGGGCGCCTGTAGTCCCAGCTACATGGGAGGTGGAGGCAGGGGACTCACTTTAGCCCAGGAATTGGAGGTTCCTGTGAGCTGTGATGCCACAGGACTCTATCCCGGGTGACAGCTTGAGGCTCTGTCTCAAGAAAAAAAAAATTACTCGTCTATTCAGAGAGCACTGTAGGTTCCCATATAGTCATAAGAAATAACACAGAGAGTGGCCAGGAGCGGTGGCTGACAACTATAATCCAGCAATCTGGGAGGCCAAGCTGGGAGGATCACTTGAGCTCAGGAGTTCAGCCTAAGCAAGGGACCCCATCTTTTCAAAAAATAGAAAAGTTAGCTGGATGTTATGGTGGTGCCTGTAGTCCCAGCTACTCGGAGGCTGAGGCAAGAGGTTCACTTGAGCCCAGGAGTGGGAGGTTGCTATGGGCTACGATGATGCCATGGCACTCTACCCAGGCTGACAGAGTGAGATTCTGTCCCCAAAGAAAAAATAATAATAATAATACAGAGAGATATCCATATACCCTCTACCTGGTTTCCCCCAGGAGCAGCATTTTACAAAACTGCATTATGAAATCACAACTAGAATTGCTGGCATCGATGCCATCCATGCATCTTTTCCAAGTTTCCCCAGTTTTATTTGTACTCATTTATGTACATATTTGCATTGTGCAGTATTTTTGCATCTACCACCACAGTCAGGACGCTGAACAGGTCCAGCTCTGCATTTAGTTAAGAATGTGAACTAAATGAAAGCATCCAGCATGCGGGCTTTCTTCACGCTGCATAATGTCCTTGGGGCTAGGCAGGTTTGTGGCAGTATTCATTCTCTCTGATTGCTGGATAGTGCTTCAGGTGATGGGTTTGCCACAATTTGATTTTGAATATAGTTGAGTATAATTGCTGGGACATAGGGTAATTACAGGTTGATTTTATAAGAAACTGCCCGGCCAGGCATGGTGGCTCACGCCTGGAATCCCAGCAGCCAAGGCGGTGGATTGCTAGAGCTCGGGAGTTCGAGACCGGCTTGAGCAAGACTGAGACCCCCTTCCCCACCCCCACCCCTCCCGGGTCTCTACTAAAAATAGAAAAACTAGCCAGACCTGTTGGCGGACATCTGTAGGCCCAGCTACTCAGGAGGCGTTTGCACATCTTTCCCAGGCCAGGCGTTTGTCTTGTCTTCCTCCTCCCAGGGTCTCGCACGGAGCAAGTGTGTTTAATTCTGCTGAGGTCCGGCGTACCGCTTTTTCCTTTTATGATGTGATTTGGCATCAAGTCTAAGGACTCTGTCTCACTCCAGATCTAGGCTTTTTCCTATGTGTTTTTTTAGTTTACATTTTTCATTTCAGCCCAGCCCCACTTTGAGTTGATTTTTGTAAAGAATGGGATTTAGGTAGAGTTTTACTTTCACTGCCTGTGGATATCTGAACTTGGAGGTCATTTGGCACCACAATTTCTTCTGCGTTCTGCTGATCAGGGCCGTTAGGAAGGTCTCCAGACTCGATGACGAGACCGTGGAGCCCGTGGAGCCCACCTCTCATTCTTCAGAAAACACAGCCTTCCACTCATGGACACCGTTGGGTTCTAGGAGGACAGCTTTGCTTTGGGTCATAGGTCTGTGACGGGTTTCAGATCTGAAAGGCACTGGATTCATGCAGGAATTAACTCTGAGGGGCAGAATGGATATGGGTTGGTAGGGTCTTGGTAGGAAATAGCTGGCGTATGCCAGGGGCCCTGACGGGAGTTTAAAGAGTTACAGAGGCATCGGTAGCACCTGGGCCGGACACATAAGGCCTGGGGGACAGGGTGGGAGCAATGTCCTCAAGCCCAGCAAGCACTGACAGTAGGCAAGGTGGCTTCACAGCAGCTGCGGCTGGAGGTCAGGAAGAACAATGGTGCCAAAACCACGACCTAGTGGGATGGGGCATACACACCCCACCTCCTGCCATCCCTGCTGGGGCCCCCAACACCGACCCCACTGTTTATGGGCTGAACTGAGTCCCCTCCAGATCCGGATGCTGAAACCTTGACCCCTAGTAGCTTAGCATGGGACTGTATTTGGAGACAGGGCCTTTCCAGAGGTAATTAAGGTGAAATGAGGTTATTGGGGTGGCCTTACTCCAGTCTGACTGGTGTCCTCTTAGGAAGAGATTAGAACCCAGACACGCAGAGAGGGACGGCCGTGTGAGGACACGGGGTTGTGGGGGGGAGAAGCCAAAGAGAGAAGCTGCGGGGCAAGCTAGCACTGCCTGCACTGACACGTCTGCTGGGCTCCACACCACGGGGAATAAATGTCTGTGGTTGAAGTTGCCCAGCATGGGGCACTTTTTTGTAGCAGCCCAAGCCAACTCTTAGATCCCAGCAGCCAGTGGCTGCTGGTGGAGTCGTGCAGGTCAGCCTGGACACAGGGCAGGCGCAGGAGGGCGTTGGACAGTGCTCTGCAGGGCGTGGGGCAGGGAGAGCCTTGGGGAGGAGGCTCAGTGCTGTGGGCTGGAGCAGCCTCCTTCCCACACCTCGCATATTCCAGCCTGCTGAGCTTGGCGTGCCCAGGACTGAGCCTGTGTATCTTCTCTCCCACCCCCACACCTGCGCCTCCTGCCCTCCTCCCTATTTCTGGTCACCTAGGCAGCCCACGTCTGGCCCCCCACCTGTCCCCTCTGTGCCCTGCCCCCCACTGCCCTTTCCATGTGGAATCCACATGCTACGTCCTGCCCACCATCCCCACTCTGTAGCCAGAGCTGTCTTTCCAAACCACCTCTGGCCTTTGCACTCCTGGATTTCAGATCTCCCCCAACCCAAATTCAAGCTGTTCTGTTAGCCAAGCTAGACGCTGCCACAGGCCAGAAATGGCTCCAAAATGCAAAGTCATCAGTGGGTCGGAAGCTCGTACTCTGCTGAACTTCAAGTTCCGAGGCAGCAGAGGGAGCTGGCTGGCACAGAGGTGCCCAAGACAATACTCAGGGCACAGGAGCAGACTCACTGCTGTAGCCCTGGGCAGTGTGGGCTCCCTGCACCTGTGGAAGGAGACTGGGAAAAGATGCTGCTGGCCCCTGCTGGGACCGCACCCCTGTTGTAGGACGTGCTGCAGCCAGGCCTGGACCTCCTTCCCGCTGGCTGGAGATGGGCCCCGGCACTGTCACTGGGAGCAGAGGTTCTGGACCCCAGCGTGAGCCCTCACTCTGAGTCTGCACTCAGGCCTCGGGGAATGGGGAGGTGCTGGGACAAGGAGAGACCCCCTGCAAGATGAGTCTGCAGAGCAGAATTCCAAAGCTGGCACCAAGCAGCCCACAACACCCTTCACGAGAGAGGAACCACTGCAGGTAGACACAGGGTCGGTGGGAGATGCTTGTAGAGAAGTGGTGTTAGGGTCACTTACATGTCCGGGGCCACTGTGACTTAGTGCCAGTCTTGGTGGCTCACGGCAACAGAACCGTAGTCTCTCACCGTCCTGGAGGCCGATAGTCGGAAATCAAGGTCACGCTTCTCTCCCGGCTTCTGGGGACGGCCCGTGATCCTGGTGTTCCTGCCTTGCAGAGGCTTCTCTCCAGTCTCCTTCTGGGTCTTTCCACAGGCACCTTTCCTTGTCTGCACATTGGCTTCCCTCTGCCTGTGTCTCTGCCCGAATTTCCCTCATCTTGTAAGGATGACAGTCGTATTGGGCTGGGCCTCTCCCCAACTCCGGTGTGGCTGCATCTCAGCTAATAAATACATCTACCCCACTCAGGAACCTGGGCTGTCACAAGTTGCTGGGTGTTAAATGTTTGAGATGTTTATTAAGTATTAACAGGGTCCCTGAAACAGATACAGAGGAATAATACTCATAAAACAGACAGTTATGAAATCAAAACAGAAATGGGACAAAGACAGGAGGATAGGAAAAGGACCAATTAGCCATCTACAAATCAAAAATACCATTTTGAAAAGCATAACTGTAAAACCTCCATTGGTCAAATGAAGAAAATCTCCAAAGAGAAATAGGAGCCTTAAAACTGGTACTGGGGGGCTTACCCAAAACACGGCACAGGGCGTGTCTTCACCTGAGAATTTCTTCTTAATCTCATAAATAACAATAAACAGATAAAAAGTAAGTTTGAGGGACTAGGATGTAGACCAAGCCACTGATAATGGGACTTCTAGAAGCTGAGACTGAGAGTGTGGGAGAGAAGGGCCACGGGGATAACATCTGGATTACCCCTGAGATGAGAGGGGGCAGGGTGCGCCGGAGGAAAGCAGCGTAAGGTGCAGCGTGTGGGAACATAAACCTTTCTGTGACATCCCATTGCCTCATGGTAAAATCTAAACTCTCCTCCGGGCCTGTGGACCTCACTTTGCTGCTCTGGTAGCTGATGTTCCCCTTAGATCCCCTGGAATGAATTCTAAGCTCCAGCCTCTCTGAACAGCTTGAAGCTGCCCCAAGGCAACATGCTGCTCCTGCCTTTGCTCATTCTGTTCCCTATTCCTGGGGAGCCCTTCCAGCATCTCCATCTAGAAATGTCTGTCCTTCCTGTCCAGGCGCACTGCCCTTGGGTCTGCTTTTCTCCCGTCAGAGTGCGCCTCTCCTGGGAATCTCAGCTACAGCCAGCGCACAGCAAGCCTCTGTGCACGTCTGTCGTAGTTTTTGTTCACAGTTCAAAGTACTATTAAAATGCAAGGTACTGTTACAGTAGGAATGGGAATAATACTCACGTTATTAGGGTCTTGGGCTTTGGGGCGGCTGGTGGTTTATTTATGGGGTTTTGTTTTCCCGAAGGCCTTGTGTGCTGGTTATAAACAGGTGGTTATTGTAGATGATTCTTCCCTGGCTAGTACAGCTTTGCTTCCCTTCGCTTTGCTTTAATCTTTGGAGTGGAAGCTTGGCCCAGTGTAGCCCTATGGGGGAGGAGAGCTGTCCTGAAACTGTGGACAGTCCACAGAGTCGCACGTCCCTTTGCCCCCTGACCCCTTCTTAGCGGTCACTGTTCCCAGGGATCGCCAGCACCAGGCATGACTTCGTCTTGATGCTCCTATGTTTATGACGGATGAATTGATGGCGATGAGCAGTGAGAGTTTAGCAGCGTTTCCAAGGGTGGAAGTGGGTGTGTTTTGTCAGTCTCGGACCACTGACACCGCAGAGAGAATGAGGTCTGCGGGCTGCGCTGAAGAGCTGATGAGGTGGTTCCTGGCATTGTTTACAGGCGTAGCACTCAGGAAAGGAAACACCTGCAACTCCCACTTTTAAGGGGGTCTTTGGGGCCATTGAGTGGCATTTCTCACTGGCGAAGGCTTGTCCAGCCTCGCCTGCACTTTGCTGGCACATAAGAGGTAGTGGGGGGCCATTCTGGAGCTGTCCTGGAGCGATGGTCACTCAACCAGTTACAGGTGCAGCCAGGAGCTGGGGCTCAGGGCTGCTGCCCTGTAGTGGGGCCCTGATGCCCCTTGGTAGATTTAGGATGAACACAGCCATCAAGGTGATCCAGAAGCACACTGTTTTCTTTCTTTCTTTCTTTCTTTCTTTTTTTTTCAAAAACTTTATTGATTTTGTGAAGTTGGTGAATTCAAAAGGATGTTGTCGTTTCCAGGTGAAAATTGCACCAAATGACCTCAGGAAACTTCCAGCCTCTGGTTTCCAAGATGCTCAGAGATTTAATATAAAAAAAAAAAAATGCAATCAAGAGCTAGCGAGTGTTTGCCTAGGAAGTAAGCAAGATGGGGCTGCACTCTTCCTGTCTCTCTGTCCCCTGGGTCAAAGCAGCGGTCAGATGGGACTGACCATCCCCAAATCACCCACTGAGAGCAATACACCTGCACAGAAGTACAATCCTGAGTGATCCTGCCTTGGGGCGTGTGGTTTATTCTGTCCACGAGGATGGGTCCCACCATCACTGCTATGTGTCTGCTAGTCCCACCCCAGGCCTGCCTTAGGGTAGGTGCATGGAGCATTCTAGGAACAAATGCAGCTTGGGGGCACACTGTGGGTGGGTGACCTCCAACCTACTTGATGATGGTTCTTTCCCAGCACAGCCAGCATGGTGGCGGCTCTCTGTACCAGAGTTAACTGTGCATTCTGGGGAGGGCCAGGCTGGGCAGTCCTGGAGGTCTTGAGGCAAGGGCTCTTTACCAGCCGATATCTAGGTGTTTTGGGAGTTGAGCACTCTGGTATGCGGCCTGCCCTGGGGACCAGGACCTTCAGGGTAGTAAATAAGCATGTGCTCACAAGTCCTGCTAGGACTGCGCCTGAAATAAAGCCGTGGTGTTCCCCAGGGTTTGCAGAAAGCAAAATAAATAAATCCTATGAAGACAGCTGTGGCAGTGTGATAAAGACCGGCCCCGAGCAGGCCAGGCTCCTGAAAAATTTGGGTTACAGTAAAGATGAGTCCAGACAGCACTTGAGAACGGGGCTAGACTGTCAAGCTTCCACACCACTTCCACCCAAAGCCTGACCCCTTGGTGGCAAATCTAGGGAGGCTTCAATGGCTGAGTTTAAGGCACCAATAGTGTCAGCACTCTTCTTTGGCCTGTACGTAGACAAGGTTAGCCCAAGCAGGGACTGCTAACAGGACAGCATGTCAGAGTGACAGAGGCTGGGAACATCAGAGCGCTGGGATCTCACTGGAGTACAGTGGAGAAGGGGTGGGAGCCATCCCCATCAGAGCTGGGGGCCAGGATCAGGAGCGTAGAGAGATGCAAGGTGCAGGGACACAGCCTCCCATGTCTGGGGACCCTCTGTGATGTGTCCTTTCATTATAATTCCCTACACTCTCCTTTAACCTGTGGTTTACTTTTAGGCAACTTACAGTTTTTATTTATATAGATAATATAGAAAGAAAAACCCTATCCTACTGTACTCAGGCTATTAGGGCATGCTTCCTCCTTGAAGGCTCCTGGGTGGGCCAGGCTCCCAGGGTAGGATCCAGGTGGGCTGTCCAGGTGGGAAGGACACTCTCCTGGAGGGAGAGTCTGGGCCCCTGCGGGAGGTACTAGGTGGGACTGTGAGCCAGCTGGGCAGTGTTAGGACTAGTTTTCTAGGCAGGTGGTTCTGGGGCCATAAAGGGCAGATAGAAATTGAGATTAAAGGAGTTGTGAACTAGCGGGGAGTGGGGAGAGTTGAGGACCCTGGGAATTAGCCAAGAGGAGCAACAGATGGGCAGAAGAATTGGCTGGGTGCAAGGCAGCTTGGGTGGATGCTCTTGGAAGCCCCCTGAGGGGGCGGCCTTTGAACTGAGACTTGGGGAAGAGCAGAACAAAGTGCTGAGGCAGGAGGAGGCTCAGGGAGAGGAGATGGTCGTGCTCAGGACTTGCAACCAGGCACGTGCTCACAGGAAGGGGACATGGCGTGGTTTTCCTCTGAGCCCCTTGCATTTCGCCATTATGGGTGGGGGGTGGGGTACAGGAAGAAGCTTGCAGATTGCCTTGGGGGAAGTCTTAGGAGGACTTGTTCTAGTGATGGAGGGGGATAGAGGGCAGGACAGAGTCAGAAGCAGGGTCCTGGCTGGGCGATGTGGAGGGGCAAGGCCCCTTCAGGGAGAGAGGCAGGGTTAACCTGTTAGTGTACAGCAGGACTCCAGCCAGCAGCTGGGGAGTGGGGGCATGGGGTGCACCCCAGGGCAGGTTGGCATTATGTGAGCTGGTTATCCGTTCTCTAATCAGGGCTGCGCTGTACAGCTGTAGGAGAAACTGAGGCAGAGGTCTTTAGCCCAAAGGGAGTAGATGCCACAGGCACAGGCAGGATGATGGCAGTGTGGGGAGATGGTGGCTGCAGAGTCACAGAGCACGGCCCTCCCAGCCTCCCTGTGGATGGGAGGGGTCCCTCAACCCTTAGGCTCCGCTGACAGACGGAAGGATTAGGGCACACAGGAGAGTCTGGGCAGAGGCCGATACGCAACGCCTAACTCTTCCTGTGCTACAGCTTTATATTAAACTGGATGGAGCTGCAGAATATTCTCCTTAGTGAAGAATAGGAAAGCAAGTATCCAATGTACTCAATACTAATATGAACTCCGTAGATGAACTCATATACGTACACACAAGAGAAAAACTCAAGTTGGGGAAGGGGTAAGAGGAGGGATGGGTGAAGCTTCCCCCTAGTGGGCCCAGTGTAAGGGTATGTGGCACCCCTCCTGGGTGCAGGACACAACTACAACAGGACCCTTACCTAACAAACTCAAACACGGTGACCCAATCGTATGCACCCTCATATTAATCTGAAATAATAAAAAGTAAAAAACAATCAACTCCTCCGGAGGGAAAGCTGCCAGGTGTGGGTCCCAGGCTTGAAGCAAGCAGAAACAATCCACTGACCCAAGCAAGGGACCCAAACCCAACTCAGATGGACGGAAGGGCACACTCAGATCCCTCCTGAAAATGAACAGTCCAATCACCCTTCAGGCGTGGCTGGATCCAGGGGCTGTCCTGGTCTTGCCTTTCTCAACTCTGCTTGTTTCTAGACAGCTTCCCCTGGGGGAGCCTCTCAGCTTTGGTGGCTGAGAGTGCCAGACCTGAAAGAGGGCCCCTCTGGCTAGGCAGAGCAAGCCCAGGTCTGGACACGCCCTCTTGCATGGCCATGTCTTTTGGCCATGAGACATGGATCTCGGAGCCACGCAGCACGGTTCAACAGCTGGCCTTGCTGCTTTAGAGCTGTGTGACTGGGGGAAGTCACGAAACTTTCTAGGCCTTGGTTTTCCCGTTTGTGAAATGAGAATCGTAGTCATGCTTTTTCTTCTTTTAGAGACAGGGTCTCATTCTGTTGCCCTGCTGGAGTGCACTGGCCCTGATCATAGTTCACTGCAACCTTAAACTCCTGGGCTACAGGCGTGTACTACCATGGCCAGCTAGTTTTTCTACTTTTTTAAGAGGCAAGGTCTCTCCGTGTTGCTTGGGCTGGTCTCTAACTTTGACCTCAGTGATCCTCCTGCCTTGGCCCCCACAAAGTACTGGCATTACAGACATCAGCCATCGTGCCTGTCTTCCTTTTTTTCTTTAAATTTTTTTGTAGAGACAGAGTCTCACTTTATTGCCCTCCCTAGAGTGTCGTGGCGTCACACAGCTCACAGCAACCTCCAACTCTTGGGCTTAGGCGATTCTCTTGCCTCAGCCTCCTGAGTAGCTGGGACTACAGGCACCTGCCACAACGCCCAGCTATTTTTCTGTTTTGCAGTTCAGCCAAGGCCGGGTTTGAACCCGCCACCTTTGGTATATGGGGCTGGCGCCCTACTCAATGAGCCATAGGCGCCGCCCCCTGTCTTCCATTTTTAATGGCACTGTTGGCCATTCCTAGGGCACAGCCTTGAATGCACTGGGCATTTTTATGACTCAGGCCTTTGAGCACCTGCTGATACGTCTACCCAGGCTTCGCACGCCTCCCTTCCTTCCCTGTAGACGTGATCCAACATCTCCTCTTTAATGTGGGGCTCACACTTGTAATCCTAGCACTCTGGGAGGCCAAGGCAGGTAGATTGATTGAGCTCAGGAGTTCAAGACCAGCCTGAGCAAGAACGAGATCCCGTCTCTACTAAAAATAGAAAAACTAGCCGAGCATGTGCCGAACATGGTTGTGCCTGTAGTCCCAGCTATTTAAGAGACTGATGCAAGAGGATCGCTGAAGCCCAAGAGAGTTTAAGGTTGCTGTGAGCTATGACACCACTGCACTCTACCCAGGGTAACGGAGTGAAACTCTGTCTCAAAAAAAAAAAAAAGTCCCTCCGACCCCCCCTCCTAAAGGGCCCCTTGATGTGCATGATTCTTACTCCTCCCACTCTCTGCCATTCGCCATGCTTAGCACCACCCGAAACTATCCCCTGTCTATTCACTCAAGGTTCGAGGATTGGGGGCCGCTCCACTGGAACGTCAGCACCCCCAGGACAGGGACGGCTGTCTCATTCACCACTGGGTCCAGCACCGTGCCTGCTTCTGGATGAAAGCTCTATAAATATCTCAAAACTTGAGATGGAAAGAGATCTTTTCTTAGACCACGAATTGTGATCAAGCAGGGAACAGTGACAGAATTTGTATAAACACGATCATTACCAGAGATGAAGAGTCTGACAAAAATGGTATTTATAACTGCTTAAAATACCCCACACCTGGAAAGAAGTCATTTGGGGCTGGGAAAAGCTAGGGAATTGGGTTGTTCTGCATTTGAAAGATTTGCCTACTTTGAAGTTACTTTAAAAAAAGAATCACTGGATTGGGATGGCGCCATCTTCCACTCTGCGAGGTACCTCCCAGCGGCATGGCCAGGCGTCTTCACGTGCAGAGCCTGTGTGGGGACCCACACTCACGGTTCTCTGATTGCTGAGGATGGGGCAGAGTTGATTCCAAGTGAGTTACTATCGAGGACTCCTTGGACATGGTGGAACGGTGTTTCCTGATTGGTGGTGGGGACACCTGGGCGTCCAGTAAGCAGCCAGACCCCAGAGAGATGGTGGGCACACAGCAGGTGTCCAGTTCACATTCACATGCTAATATACCTCTTAGCTGGCTCCTGGCTGTCTTTAGTCTATTCATGCTGCTGTGACCATCACCCTGGCGTCAGCTCATGCCTGGGCCCATCCTTTGCACCCTCTGAGCCTCAGCTTCCTCTCAGGGTCACTGGCAAGATCGGATCAGTTTACACATTTGAAACCTCCTGGCCAGGGGCCCCATGCAGAATCCTCCACGAGAGTTTGTTTCCCTTCCTTGATGCAGCAATTCACATTTACAAAAGCTCCTTCCTAAAGTCACATTAAGAACAAAATTGTAACATCAGAAAATTCATATTCTCAGAACACATTTCAGCGTTCACGGTGTGAACTTCCATGCCAGAAATAGTTTGCCTGGCACCCCTTCTGGCCTCCGGTCTGTGATGGGCCGTGGGTGGCTGCCCAGTGCTCAGGGCTTGGCTGCCAGCCTCCCCCTCAAGGCCACCTACCTGGTTAATGTAGCACTGGGAACCTTCTGGAGAAGCTGTAACTGTTGCCCTGGGAGGAGAGAACGAGGGACAGAGTGGTGAACCCATCAATGCCGCAGACATCTCATTGACAACTTCGTTTAAATCCCCGATGAATGGGGAAAGGGGAAGGGGAGGGTGGGTAGAGAGAGGGTAAATGGTGGGAGCACACTTATGGTGCATCTTAGAAGGGACAGGTGAAACCTACTAAATGCAGAACACAAATTTTTTCACACAATAGATGAGAAAATCCCATAAAGGTTATGTTGAACAGTTGGATGAAAATATTTCAGATTGTATTTGAAGCCTGCACACTGAACCCCATGGTTGCACTAATGTACACAACTATGATTTAATAAAAAATAAAATTAAATTAAAAGTAATATCCAGCTATATGCTGCTTAAAAAAAACATACCTTAAATATAAAAATACAAATAGGCTAAAAGTAAAAGGACTAAAAATATATTCCGTGTCAACACTATTCAAAAAAAAAAAAGCTGAAGTGTTTGTACTACTATCAAGCATAGTAGATTTTAGAAGAGAGAGTTTTATTTATTCACTCAAGTTCACACACCTTATATTAATAGTATTATTACCAGGATTTTATTTTTTATCTGTCTTATTTCAGAATTCCTACTTTTAGCACCATACTATATCAGAGCACCTTTAGTTAACTGTTCACTGAAGACTTGTAGTTGAACATTCTCTAGAAGAAAATAGCCCTCCCCATCCAAATAACACTTAATTAGAGGTCAGAAGAAAGACTTGAATTTTGATTCTGATTCTGCTCTTGATTACCTATAAAAGCATGAGTGTATTCTTAAACCTGCCTGGGCTTCAGTGATCTATCCATAAAATTAAGATTTTGGATGATATCTCTCCCAAGAATACATTTGCAGTCATTATCAAAGCCAGAATCTGGCTCTGGTCTAAATCCTACATTCCCAGTAGTATACAGCACTTGGCAGCAGGTAAAAATAAGACAACATACAGGTGACTGTACTACATGAGAGGTTTTTAGGAATCCAGTTTGCTAGGAAATGGGATGGGGCTGACAATAGTATTGAAGGGCTGCAAGGATCTAGAGATGGGCTTAGAAAAGGCAAAGTTTATGGTCTTGGAAATCACCCTCCTGAGATTACACTGGGGTGATGCTAAATGCTGCCCTGCAGCAGGCCTTCTCTAGCCAGCATGATGACACATTTGCAATTCATTTCCTGATTCAGAGCTAGTCTCATACTTGGATCAATGATCTCCCAACCCCCTCCATTCTCAGTAGACATTTGAGAATTAGGTTAAAGATGTTGCAATGTTTGTGGCAAAAATTCAGCTATGCATTTAATAACAGTTTTGAAATACTTGACTGAATCTCATTTCAGCCATTTGAATAATGTTTAGATATGTATGCAACAGGTAGCAGGAATATTCATTCAAATGAATACATGTTTGCCTTTTCCACAGAAAGGGCTGTTTACACATAGTATTCTGAAAAATCATTAGTCCTGCCTGATAGATTCAGGTTTTGCTTTCAGGATTATTTTTATTGTCCATTGAAGAGTACACATGTTTGTTTCCCAGTTTTGTGAATAATCAGCAATAGCTTTCTTAAAACTATTCTTACTTTCCTCTATAGATTTCTTTAGATTTCTGGCGTGGCTTCTCAAAGGTATCTCCTACTACCTATTTCTGTTCTTGGGCCTCTCATCTTCTAACTCTCATGGAAAAAGTAAAGTATAACCTAATCTTTCTTTTTCACCAGTTTTTCCTGGTTTAACTAGGTGATAGATTAAGGAGGAGAAGAATAAGAATATTTATTGAACCATAACTACAGATCTTATGAGCCTGTAGTATTGGTGCTGCAAGGAACCCTAGAGTTTACCTATTCTCCTCCATTCATTTTATAAATGTAGGCATAGAGATGATTTGTCCGGAATAAAATAGTGAGTTTAAAGTTGTGGTAGAACTATAATTCAAGTTTTCTAGCATATCAAAAGTATACACTGATTTGCCCTGTTCATTCTCATAAACAATGTTTCATTTTTAGTACCTTCTACTAATTGTTTCAGTGCTGTTCCTTGAAACAGGCTGAGACAGGTTTGGGTAATTAGACAGCTATGCACATATGGACATCACAACACAATGAAAACCCACAATTACAAGAAGTCTATACTTTTCCTCAAGGTTTATTAAGACTAGTCAAAGAGCAGGTAGATACT